>RJWM01021601.1:0-35071 GCA_004363535.1 Dasyprocta punctata
ACTGGCCTCTCTGAAGTGGTAACAACTAAGCAAATAAATGAGGCTCTACAAAAAAAATCAAAACAGAAATAATTTCTCAGATAACTACAAAGATGGTGACTACAATGAAAAATATGCTTCGTGACTCTGGAGCAGACAGAGCTTAAGAAAATGATGGAAATGATAAATGCCCAACATAGGAAAGAAGCATAATCCATAAAACAGATTCAAGCAGATATCCAGAATAAAAACTCCACTGAAAGTATCTGCAGCAGAATGAACCAACGTGAGGAAAGAAGCTCAGATACAGAAGACAGCCTTGCAGTTAGCGATTATAAAAAGAAAGATTTCTTAAAACAGAAGAAAAACAAAATGAATGAAATCTGTAAAAAAAATAAATAAATAACAATAGCAAGGGACCATGAGAAATCAATCCAGCAGGTTGTTAGATGATACAAAGAGTAACATATATTGATTGGAGTCACTGAAAAAAAGCAGGATAGCACAAATGATGTAAAAGAAAAAAACTTCACAAATGTCATGGCAGAAAACTTCACTGGCAGGAGAAAAGAATTTGACCTATAGATAAGTGAGGTATACAGAACTCGAACTAGCCATGATCAAAAAAAATCTACAGTCAGGCACATCATAGTAAAAATTCCAAATTCAACACATGAACACTATTAAAAGATGTTAGAGAAAGAAAGAAATCACCTATAAAGGAAAGCCCATCAGAATCACAGCTGCCTTCTCAACATAAACCCTCAAGTCAAGGGCAGCTTGAAGTGAAGTATTTCAACCCATAAAAGAAAACAATCTCCAACCCAGATTGATGTACCCTGTTAAAATTGATGGAGAAGTAAGACACTTCCATAACAAAAAACACCTGAGGAAATTCATGAACACAAAACCAACACTTCAAAATGTTCTGAACGACATTCTAGAAAGAGATAACCAGGACTACAACTCCATGTAACTCAATAAAAGGAAACTACCAGTCAAGGAGGACAACTAAAAAGGAAAAAGAGGAGGTGGGGGGTGCTAAAAACAGGAAACATGACAACGATAAGTCAATACATATCAGTTATAATCACAAATGTTAATGGTCTCAATTCACCAATCAAAAGAAACAGACTGGCAGAATAGATCAAGAAGCAAGATCCAACAATACGCTGCATAAAAGCAACACATTTAATTCAAAAAGAAATTCACAGACTGAAAGTCAAAGGATGGAAAACAATACTTGATGAGACGGCAACACAGAAGAAAGCAGAGGTAGCTATTCTATTCATAGACAGAGAATTTCAAGCCAAGCCTGATTAAGAAAGATCAAGAAGGTCTTATAAAGAGAACACTCCAAGAGGAAGAGATAACAACACAAACGTACATGCAACAAATACCAGTGTACACAACTATGTGAAACAAATATTAACAGACATGAAAAAATCAAATAAGTACTAATACAATTGTATTGGGGGGATCTCAATACCCTGATGTCATAAATAGATGGATCAACTTGACAAAAAAATCAACAATTAAACATCAGAACTGAACCAAACTTTTGAACAAATGGACTTAGTAGATGTCTACAGAGTGTTCCACTCTACAACGGAATACACATTCTCCTCAGCAGAACGTGGGAAATTCTCCAAAATAGACCATATACTGGCTCATGGAACATGTTTAAGTAAATACAAAGGAAATGAATTTATCCTATTCTTATTATCAGACTATAGTGCAATGAAATTGGAAGTCAATAGCAAAAGAAACCAAAAGAACTGCATAAACACATGGAAATTAAATAACACCCTCCTAAACAACCAATGGGTTACAGAAGAAATTAAAGAAATTACACAGCTTCTACAATTAGACAATAATGCCAATGCAACATTCTGAAACTTATCAGACACAATGAAAACAGTCCTATGAGGGAAATTTATAGCAGCAGATACCCAAATCATGAAAACAGAGCAAGCTCAAATAAATGACTTAATATTGAACTTCAAACTTCTACAAAAAGAGCAGGAAAAGCCCAAAGCTTGAATAAGGAATTATAAAAATAAGAGCAGAAATTAATGCAATGGAGACTAACAATACAATACAAAAAATTAATGAACCAAGGGCCAGTTGTTTGAAAGATTAAATAAAATTGACAAAATCTTAGCCAACCTTATGAAAAAAAGGAAAAAAAAGACTTAAATCCATGCAATTAGGAATGAAAAGGGTGAAATCACAATGTACCTTGCAGAAACCCAGATCACCTTTACCCACTTTGAGAACTTGTATCCTAATAAGATGGAAAATGCAGAAGAAATGGGCAGATTCCTAGATACATATGGATTCCAAAAACTGAATAAAAAAGATATAAAAATCCTAAATAGACCAATATCAATCAATGAAATCGAAGATACAATTAAAAACCTATCAACAAAGAAAACTACAGGTCCTAATGGATTCCCTGCTGAATTCCGTTTAATGAAACTGAAAGGGAAGTAATACTCCCAAATTCATTCCTGGAAGCAAGCATTAACCTGATACCAAAATGAAACAAGGACCCAACTAAGAGAACTACAAGCCAATCTCCCTAAAGAACATAGATGCAAAAATTCTCAATAGGACACTGGCAGACAGAACACAGCAAACCATCAAGATTATATATCATGACCTAGTTGAATTCATCCCAGGGATGTAGGGATGGTTCAACATATGTAAACCAATAAATGTAATATACCATATTAACAGAGCCACGGACAAAAACCACACAATCATCTCAATAGATGCAGAAAAAGCTTCTGACAAACTCCAGTACCCATTCATGAAAAAAACCCTACAGAAAATTGGAATAGATGGTCTTTATCCCAACCTGATAAAATCCATCTATGATAAACCAACAGCCAACATCATACTAAACGAACAAAAACTGAAACTTTTCAATCTAAAATCAGGAACAAGACAAGAATGTCCACTATCACCACTTTTATTAAACATAGTTCTGGAAACTTCAGCCAGAGTAATTAGACAAGAGAAAGAAATAAAAGGAGTAACAATAGGAAAGGAAGAAATTAAATTATCATTATTCACAGATGACCAGGTACTCTACACAGAACACCGCCAAAACTCACTAAAAAACTGCTAGACTTAAGAAGGAAATTCAGTAGCACAGCTGGATCAGTTCCTAACACATATTTCTCTGGTCCTTCCCTCTCTCCTTGCTTTCGGTATATCATAAAATGAGCACTTCCATGACCTGCCACCATGATGTTTTGCCTCCCCACTGGCCCACAGCACTAGAGCCAGCTGAAAATAGCCTGAAACCTCTAAAATTATGGGCCAAGAGCAACCTTTCTTCTTTTCAGATGTGATTTTCTCAGGTATTAGATCACAGCAATAAAAAGCTAACACATCTACTTGGTTCTTTTAACTGCTTTCACTAGTCTGGGTCACTAGTGACTACAAATGAATTAAAAAATCGCCCCGTTAATTTCTACAAAATTATCTGGGATTGTCTGTTTTGCAGGGGGTACAGGGAATTGAACTCAGGACCTTGTGTTTGCCAGGCAGGGACTGTGCTGCTGAGCTATATCCCCGGTTTTATCTGGGGTCCTGATGGGGATCACACTGAATATACAAATCACTATGAGGAGTCTCGCCATCTTTCATGCATATTATTTGTATTTTTTTTAATTTCTCTTGACTCGTCTAATACATTTCAAAACGTAAGTTTTGTACCTCTTTGGTTAAATTTATTCCTAAGTATTTCATTCCTTTGTTGCTATTGTAAAAGTTTTCTTAATTTCATTTTCATACCGTTTTTTCAAGTGTATAGTATACACTTAGAATTGTTTTGTATACTGATTCTCTATCTTACAATCTTACCAAAAATCTTCTTGAGATTTAGATCTATAATATCTAGGGAATGGTAACCACTAGATAAAAAAGACTAACTAAAAATTGGATAATTCGAAATGGTTACACAAACAGTGATGCAGCTAGACAGTGAAATATTATTCAGCAATAAAAAGGGAGTAAAAAGCTATGAAAAGACATTCAGGAACTTTAAATGCACATTGCTAAATGAAAGAAGCCAGTTGGAAAGGGCTACATACTATGTAAATGTAACTATATGATATTCTTGTTAAGGCAAAATTATGGAAACAGTAAGATTGGCAATTACCAGGAGTTGAGGCAGCAGAAAAGATAAAGAGATGCACTACAGATTGTTAGGACAATGAAACAACACATGTAATGGTGGATATTAGATATTATATATTTGTCAAACATAAAAAACAGTATAACACATGAAACCTAATGTAAACAATGGAATTTAGTTAATAATGTATCAATATCAATTCATCAATTCTACTGTACCATGGAAAACAAAACGTTAACAGTAAAGGGACCTGGCAAGGCTGAGATAGTATATGGGAACTCTCTGTACATCTGCTCATTTTTTTGAAACACATATTTTTGTAGAGTCTAAAGTTTCTTAAATGAAATGATCCCAAGGCAGGGAGTAGGGGCGCAAAGACACCGAATACACGTTTCTCCAAAGAAGAGACATGCGTGGCCAATAAACACAGGAAAAAAATGCTTGCCATCACTGTCAGCAGGAAAATCAAAACCACAGGAAGACACCACATTACAACACTGGGATGAGTATAATGAAAAATTCCAGTATCGAAAATTGAAACTTTTATGTATTTCTAGTGTGAATGGAAATCGCTACAGCCACTTTGGAAAACCGACTGGCAATTTCACTAACAGTTACTAGAGGACCCAGCAATTTCACTGTCAGGTACTTACCTGAGAGAAAGGAAAACATATGCCCACACAAAAACTTATACATGTTTATAGCAGCATTACCCAGAAATAAACAAATTGTGGCATATCCATGTAATAAAATATCATTACGCCAGAAAAGTAAACACTTGAAAAATAGAAAATCTTGAAAATATTATGCCAATTGAAAAAATCCAGTCATAGAAACACATACAATGATGCTATTCTATTTTAATGAAATATCCAGAATAAGGAAATACACAGAGCGAGAAAGCAGGCTGATGATTGCCTGGGACTGAAGTGAGGGTATGGGGCTACAGATGACAGATGAAGTGGGCTGCAGAATTACAGCAAAAGGGTAGAGGGCTGATTTTTGAGATGATAAACAAGAATTCTAAATTTACTTGGAGCACTGGTAACAGACCTTGGACTATACAAAAAACCAGTGGCCTGCATACTTTATATATTATACAGTACTTAAATTATGTATCAATAAAGCTCTCTTTAAAATGCTATTTACTTGTGCAACACCTGCGGCAAAGTACAAGGCAGTAACTATAATTCTTTCATTATGTTACACAAGAAAACATAAAAGTGCATGTAGGATCAAATTAGATGCAAATTTATTAGCCTAACAACACATAAACATACTATAAAACTCTCCTTCAAGCATGCAGAGTTGAAGTGCTGAAAAGGAGCCTATTAAAACAATTCAATAAAACCAAGCTTAAAGAATTCAAAACTTAGTCATTTGTAAAACTATGGCGTGCCCCCATATGATTTCCAAATACGATCCTGAAGAGAGCAGGAAATCAAAAAAAGATTGAAAATTCAGAGGAAAATTAATTTGATTATTACCTTTAGCTTCTGAACACACAGCCAGAAATCCATCTTCTGTCATGGCTCTGAACATAGGTCTGACTCCATAGGTGTCTCTGCCCAAGAACACTTTCTTATTGGCAGTATCCAGCAAAATAAACGCAAACACTCCATCCAACATACGAACTGTTTGCTCAATTCCTGCTTTGTTATACAGATGAAGAATTATCTCTCCATCCACATTGGTCTGGTATTGGAATTCAAAATATTGTTGTATCTTAAGGAAGCACAGCAAAACAGAAGTGTTAGGATTCTTGCACATTCACCAATTCATTAAGTATTGCAAAGTTGAGTAAATATTTGGGTGCCCTACAATGGTTTCATGCACCTTGCTGATTTAGAAGAATCACATCGTTATAATCATAGTTTGTGGCAACTCACAAACAATTCTCCAAATCCTTTGCAACATGAGACTGAAACCACTAACAATTTCAGTTGTACTGAGAAATAGTACACAATAGCTTGTACCAGAAAACAATGAGTATTTACACGTATACTATGTAACACATAAGTCCATGCAAGACTGGCTCCTCAAGTGACATGGACAACAAAATGTGCAGATGCTTTAATCCTTACATTAAAAAAAATCCTCAGAGTCGGACGTGGTGGCAGAAGCCTGTAATCCCAACACTTGGGAGGCGGAGGCACAAGGATTGTTGTGAGTTTGAGACCAATCTGGGCTACACAGTGAGTTCGAGTCCACCTGAACTGCATAGTGAGACCCTATCTCACAAAATAGGGCCAGGGATTTAGCTCAGTGGCCTAATCACTTGCCTGTCAGGCACGAGATTGTGAGTTTGATCCCTGGTACCAAATAAAAAACATCCTCAGTTATATACTTGGCATATAACTTTCTCAGGTGTTGGGAAATGAAATGGTGAAAAGAAGGTTAAGAATGAAGGGTCATGTTAGTGGGAAATGGCGGGGAGGAGAAATTCTGGTAAAAAAAAAATTACAGGGGATGATCAAAATATAGAGTGAACATTTAAATTTTTTAAAAATTTCAGTAAGGTACATTGCTATCAATCCCCTTCCGAATATTCAAAGTGCCCCCACCCCCGACTGTAGGCCTGGGATTCGCCCAGGCTTGCCTGGCACCCCAGAGGCGCTGAACTCCTTGCAGCCAGACTCAGGGCCCGGGTGGTGCCACACTCTGGGGTACGCTCTGCCTAGCTGCCTGGGTCCTGGAGGTCTTGGCCCCCACGCAGTAAGGCAGAGCCTCCATTCGCACGCTACGGGAGGGCGCCCTCACTAGCTGCACATAGGATCCAGCTCTACCAGGTCCCACGACCCAGCGTGACCCACCAGAGGAACGCCCAGTCAGCCTCGCAGGACAGAGCCACACAGGTTCTACAAGAAAATGACAAAACAAAAGACCAAGAGGCAGTCTCAACCCCTCAGCCCACTGAGAACAAACCCAAGGGACACTGAAATAGAAGACAGTGTGAGACACACAACTGAACTTTCTGAAATGATAGAAAATGCAGTAAAGAAACACCTTGATAAGCTATAGAGAAACTCAAATCAGAAATATGCTCTCAGCTAAAAAATGAAATGACAATCATTATTAAAGAAATGTTGTGTGTATCTAAAGAGCAAGATAAAAAAACAGAAGAACTTAAGAAAATGATGGAAACTTTCAATGAACAATATAAGACACAAACAGAATGCATGAAACAGATGCAAAGGGAAATGCAGGAAATGAAAAATTCCATGGAAAGTTTGAAAAACCGCTTGAATGAAGCACAAAGCAGTAAACATCATACCACAGTGATATCTGTGCACCCATGTTTATAGCAACCCAATTTGTAATAGCCAGATCTTGGAAACAACCCAAGTGCCCATCAATCAAAGAATGGATAAAAAGGATGTGGTATTTTTATACAATGGAGTACTACTCAGCTATTAAGAAAGATTGCATTGAGACTTTTATAAGTAAATGGACACGATTTGAGACCATACTCATAAGTGAGATAAATCAAACCCACACGTGTAAATACTGTATTGTCTCCCTAGTGTAAGAAACTGAAAAAGTATATATGATCCAAAATCTATAACAAACACTATGCAAGGGTAAACAACAGCTCGAAGAGCAAAAGTAATTGGGAAGGGAAAAAGGGGAAAGAGGGAAAGGAAAAGAAAAAGATATAAATCTGCATATATGTGTATGTAAGATAACTAAAACACACACACTGCTGAACATATTAGTTATTGAGAAAGAACAGTTAATACTCATTATGATTACATCAATTTTACATGTCTATATCTGTTAATGTAAACAACCATTTTGAAGATAATGATACACAGTATTGCAACCATTGTCAAGTTTCTATCATGCTGTTTTGTAAACCTGTGTTACTGTTGTGCATTTACTCTAGTCATTTGTCTCTTATGTGTCTTTTTTTCTCTTAAATAAATAAAAAAAAGGAAGTGTATTATATATATAAGCAATGATGTTGTCTGTTCCTACTAGAATGAGCTCCATTCAATTGCAGATCTGCCCTCTTACTAAAGTCTCTAACACAGAACTAGCACAACCATAATGAATGCTAAACTTTGTAATAGAAAAAATTTCTAACACTCAAAGAATCTATGAGGTAACCCCCATTTTTACTACTTTATGTGACCAAGTCACTGCCCCTCTCCCTTTTGCACCAGTTGCCTATAAAGGCACATGATTGGAACAAATGAGATCACAAACACAGAGCAAGACTTTAAAAATGAGACAAAACAGAAAACATTATTAAAACCAATCAGCTTTGGGGATTCATCACAAGCAGACATCTTCTGGGTTCCTTCTCCTTACCGCCCTGTGGTTGTAGATTTCACCATTGTAACAGAGCCACAAGGAAGGGTATTTCCTCAATCGGATCGGCTGCATTCCAAACACAGGATCGACCACTGCCAGCCGGTGAAATCCAAAGCAGCAGTTGGTGTAGTCATTGACATTCTCAAAACGGAAGGCGTCTGGACCCCTGTGTGCAATCTTCATAGCACTGAGACACTGCACCGCAAGGCAGTCATCGCTGCCAAACAGGGCCCAAATGCCACACATGGTGCGACTGACTTACGGGCTCTAAGAAGAGAACAGCAGACCAGTCAAACATTCAATATCCAATCTAAGCTGAGACATAAATCATCCTAGCTTTAGCAGTTTTCCATTAGGTTGGCAGGCACACAGGAATAGATTTCATTTATTTATGAGTATTCAAAAAGATAGATGACCTTTACATTGAAACAGCTACACCCCTTAGAACCCAGCCAAAGCCTGCGTCCTTCCTACCTTAGGACTTGTGGTCAACTAGAGGCGGCAGCACCCAGGCTACACAGTGTCTGCACTGTAGTTTGCTCCCAGGATACAAACACAGGGCAAGCGGCTCAGAGCTAACAAAGACCCCAGGCTCAACTCTTTCCACCCCAGGGTCTCAGAAGTGTTTGGGAGACACCTCAAATCAGTACAGTCCTTTTGACAATTAAGTGCCCTCTACTTACTTTACTAACTATAGGTAGGACCTGGAGGCTTTAATAGTAGATCACATGTACTGCTGAAGGTAATAGTAAGACACACAGGTCTTATAAGCATTTCACAACTTCTAGCCTACCTGTAGGTGACTTATTCAAAAGTCACTGAAGAAAGACAAAGAGAAATCAGTAATCTCATATGAGATGTCCTTACAGGAGAGGGGAAAAAAACAAACCTTTTAAATTGACAGAGGACCCAAAATGTTCACTATCCAAGTATTCTAAATGACAAAAATGTCCTCAAGTATTTCTGTCTGCATTGAGCAGTAGGGAAGCAAACTAAGTAAATTATAAAATACTGCTGAATAAGAAATACATTTAATTTAAAAAGATACTCATAGACTGAAAGTCAAAGGATGGAAAACGATACTCCATGCAACAGGAGTCCAGAAAAAAGCAGAAGTGGCTATTCTATTTGCAGATAAAGTTAATTTTAAGCTAAGACTGATTAAGAGAGACAAAGAAATTCATTATACATTGGTAAGGGAACAATTTAAGAGGAAGAGATAATAATGCAACAAACACTAGTCCAATCAGTTATATAAAACAATTAATAATCAACATGAAAAATCAAGCAAGCCTTAGTAGAACTGTATTGGGAGACCTCAATACATCGCTGTCACAAAAAGACAGGTGTGGAGTTCCTGGGATCCTCTGGGTAGAGTATCATGTCATCTGAAACAAAATCTATGTATATAAAAAATTAGTTGTGACAGCAAAAAAGAATTTTGAGTAAAACGTAATTTTTTCAGGGTCACCTTCAGATTTTATCTTTAATGTGAAATGTTCATTTGAAAACAATTGTGTTAACAATTAGTTAGATAATGCTTCATGTCTGTATTTTTTGTCTTAAATAATTTTCGGGAATATCCAATATGCTAATGATTGTTGCTGTTTTGTTGGTTGGGGTGAAATTACTATGTTTTTGATTTTGAGAGACAAAGAAGGTCATTATATATTGGTAAGGGAATAATCTATGACGAAGAGATAACATGCAACAAACACTAGTCCAATCAGTTATATAAAACAATTATTAATCAACATGAAAAATCAAGCAAGCCTTAGTAGAACTGTATTGGGAGACCTCAAGACATTGCCGTCACAAAAAGACAGGTGTGGAGTTCCTGGGATCCTCTGGGTAGAGTATCATGTCATCTGAAACAAAATCTATGTATATAAAAAATTTGGTGTGACAGAGAAAAAAGAATTTTGAGTAAAATGTAATTTTTTTAGGGTCACCTTCAGATTTTATCTTTAATGTGAAATGTTCATTTGAAAACAATTGTGTTAACAATTAGTTAGATGAGGGCTGGGAGTTTGGCTCAGTGACTTAAGCGTCTGTCTGGCAGGTGTGAGGTTGTGAGTTCAAGTCCTGGTGCCACAAAAAAAAAAAAATTAGTTAGATAATGTTTCATGTCTGTATTTTTTGCCTTAAATAATTTTCGGGACTATCCAATATGCTGATGATTGTTGCTTGTTTTGTTGGTCCGGGTGAAACTGTTATGTTTTGATTTCTTGTTCTCCTTTTGTCTAAAACAAAAAAAATTTAAAAAAGAAAATAAAACACTGCTGAAACAAACAAACAAAAAACTCAATAGTGTACCCTTGCAGGCCAGGAAACAAATAATTTCTATAAAGATCAATTTCCAATTTCAAGTTAACAGTGAAACAAAAGACTGTGGATTTGTACACTGTCGGCTCATCAGTAATTTTTTTTTTTTTTTTTTTTGCGGCACCAGGGATTGAACTCACAACCTCGCACCTGCCAGGGCAGGCGCTTAAGGCACTGAGCCAAACTCCCGACCCTGGTTTTTTGAGGCAGGGTCGCACTATGTAGCTCAGGCCGGCCTTGCGCTCACGTTGTAGCCCAAGCCGGCCTCGAACTCACAACGCTCCTCCTACCTCAGCCTTCAGAGTGCTGGGATTAAAGGCGTGCGCCACCATGCCCGGCTTCATCAGTAATTTTGAAAACATCTATAACTTCGAGAAAAAAATAACTTCCATAATTTTTAAAAATGCAATCAGTAACAGTGGCCCACATGATTTGGGACAAACCCCCCAAAAGAAAAAAAATACAGATTCAAGTTACATCAATCACTTTGAACAAGCCTTTGAGGCCATCCATTTCACTTATATCTAAATGAACTACGACTTTGGTTGGAATTTTTTTGCAAGATGGCACGAAAACAATGAAAATGGTATCAACTGCACCAATTTAAAAGATTCAGGAAAGTGCTTTCAAAACAAGTGGGCAACAGTTACCTAAGTCTTCTCACCACTGCTTCCTGAATTCTTGTATTTAGCAGATGTAGGAAACTCACACTAGCTACTAAAGTGAAAGCACTTATTTCTTTGGCAGAAAAAATCAAACTAAAACTATACTCCAGTATTTTTAGGGCAGTCAGTCTCACAGGAGGGCAAAGATCTTACTTGTGGTGCTTTTTCTTTGCTGTTGCCTGTGCCCAGTAATTTTCCGTATTACCACTACACTTCCAGAGCAATGCTGTCCAATATAAACGCGAACTACATGTGTAATTTTAAATATACTAGTATCCTCATTTAAAAAGTCAAGAGAAAAAGGTGAAATTAATTTCAAACATACATTAACACAATGTGCCCGAAATAACATCATTTGAACATATAAAAATGAGATCTTTGACACTGCTTTTTCTACTAAATTGTCAAACAAAATTGATGTTATTTCATATTTTCTGATCATCTCGATTCCGACTGGCCTGCATTTCAAGTGCTCAACACCGCCTTCCCAGGCAGCTAGAAGCAACTGAATTAGCGACACCATAGAGCATTTCCTTTCTCTTCCACACTTACACTTGACGATACAACCTTGGTTTGAAATAAACCAGCCCACTGTGGTGGTGCTCCTCTGTCATCCCAGCACGTGGGAGGCTGAGGCCAGAGGACTGCGAGTTCAAGGCCACCTTGGGCTACACAATGAGTTCAAGGCCAGCCTGAACTACATACGCAGCAAGACGGGGGTTGGGGGGGCACAGACTGAGAGAGAGAGACGAGACAGAGAAACTGAGAGTCAAAAAAGAAGTTAATAATCAATAAGCTTTCGCATTAATTTTACAGCAATTCGATCACCCGGGGCAAGGGAAGGTGAAGAAACACCGCAGGCCACGAGCAGAAGCGCAGCCCGTCCCTGTGTGTAGCAGTAACCTCCTCGGAAGCCCACAGAGGTTCGCGAAGAAGCTCGGCACTCGCCTGTCTCTGTGTCGCCGGTCTCCGGTGCGGCGCCTCCTCTTGGCGGGGTCCCTGGAGTCCTGGAGTCTGCAAAGCTGGGGAGCCCGGAGAGGGCGAGGGGAGGGGACGTGAGCCGGGCTGAGCCAGCCGGGAGCACGGACAGCGAGGACTTCCCCACCGAACCCGACCGCGCCCAACCGCGCCCCGCCACGTGCGCCCCGAGCTGTTCCGCGCGGCCCCCGCACTGCTGGACCGGCGGGCCGAACTCCACGCCGTTGCCTAAGGAAGAGAGCCGCTTCGTGAGGGCCGAGAGCACGCGGCCGCGACCTTCGCTCCGCTCCCCGAAGCCCCGGGCACCGACAGAGGCCTCTCCGGCTCGCCGGCTCGCAGGTACGCAGCGAACGCCAGGCGCCCTCTGTCCCCAGGGGCAGCCGCAGCATCCGCCCGGCGCCCTGAACCGCGTCCGGCTGGTGCCGAGCCGCAGCGCTTCCGAGCGGCCCTCGGGGGCACAGCAGAGCGCGGCGCGGGGCGGCGGCCCGGCCTACCTGGGCGCGAGCTGGTAGACTTCCTGGCCGAGAGGACACCGAGCTGCGAGATGCGGGCGCCACGCAGCTGCTCCCAGACTTCCTCTGTTACCTACTGTAACACTGCGGGAAGTTTCATCAGACCCGAAGGACCAATCAGCGCGCGGGGCCGTGGCTCCGCCTTGGGCGGGGCCGAGGGCACCCGGGGAGGGTAGCTGAGAACAGCTTTTCTGCTGCCAGTTGTTGTGGGCGGCGTCCTGCCTGCTAAGGGTAGCCTCAAGGCGGTCACGGGCCTCTGTTCTCCATATGTCCTCTCCTCTCCCTTTCTAAGAGACCTTCTGATACGTAAATGTGAATACACAAATACTTCCTGTGAATACACAAATACTTCCTTAATTACTTCCTGAAGTAATTAAGGGGTCTCAGATAGGAATCGCTGCAAGGGTGGCCGCCTATGCAATACGGGGTGGGTTCGACTGTGCTCACGCAGAGTTAAATTTTCCTTCCTCCGAGGAGGCACAGCTTGAGGTGCAGCAGCGACAGACTGCAGGTGTGCGTTCCTCCTCCAGCCCTCCGCGTCTTTCCAGGTCGTATTGAAGTATTGAGTGCTGTGCTCAGTTCCGTGAATACCACTGCATAAATTCCGAACACGTACTCCATTCCATTCCTGTTATACTTGATTTTGAGGTAGGAGAGAAGACATAAAGACAGGTAGAAAAAGAGATTAGAAAGTGATAGTATTGAATTGTACTTTTAAGACAAACTGCAGCTTCAGGCTACAAAAATTAGTCACTTCCTTCCAGAAAACTAAATTAAAAAAAAAAATCCCTATAGGCCTTAAAATCCTAGTATATCTGAGCTCGTACTCTTCTGTCTTTTGCCAGTAGAATAGACCATTACAGTTCCAGCTGTGGATGGCCCGTCCCCCTTTACCTGTAAAATGGTCCTTTGTGCATGTAGAAATGATCATGCCTTTCAGTTGTAACTTGAACCCCTTTCCACACACAAAATCACATAAATATACACAGATCCAGGCCAACATATGCCTTTTGAATTGGGATCCCCCCTTATTCCAACCATGACCTCCACTGTACCTTCTCTGGCCTTACAACTTGGAACAAATTACCTCATCTTCAAGGAGTTGTTTACGGGGTAATTATTGTTCAAGTATTACTGCTTCAGAAAGACAGCTGAAAGTATGGTTCAGCGTAGAGCTCACAGAGCAGATGATATGAGAGCAGAGGCTGATATAATAACATTAATAATAGCATTAACTGACTTTTAGCAGGATCTCTTGACTGCAATGTATCTTAAATGCTATTTTCATGATGCATCAACCATGGAAGATAAGCATTATTCTTCTCTTTTGATGGTTAATGAAGTGTCAATTCCAGCACAAAAATGAAGTTTCATTCCAGCACCAAACAGTTACAAAGTGGTGAGCCGGGTGTTTTAAACCGAAGGCAGTGATTCAGGAGTCCTCCTGTTTCCCCAAGAAGTGGCACATCAGATAGATCATGAAGTGGGAGCCCTTCCGTGAAAGGGCAGTGAAACATGAAAGGTCTCAGTGGTTCCCCAAGGACAGCTGCAGCAATATGTAGAGCAAGTGGAAAAAACCAGTGAAGAGGAAGGGATTCCACCTTAAGAGAGTCAGATTAAGTGGAGCCAGGCTGAGAAAGAAATTATAGGAAATATGCAGAATGCAATACAGTTAGAAAGAAAGAAAAATCTTTCTTTAGGTGGGAGACAGAGAAAGGACCGGCAGTGAAAGACATAAGGGAAAAGAAAGGGAAGCTTAGAGAAAATAAACAAGATAAAGTATTTGTTAAATGTATCAGTGATGATAAATAAATGCTAAAGGAAAAAGTCAGAATACAGTGAGGGCCAAAGGGATGGAGGAGAGGGTAACAATTTTTAGAAGAATCTGTAGGCTTATTTTCTGTAGAGAACAGGAGGTACATAATATTAAGTACCACGGAGCTAGTGATGTTGTGGGTGTGAACTTTGACAATAACCAAAAAGTCACAGAGAGTGTGTTACGGCTTGTGTCTAGATGTCCCCCCTAAGCCTCATGCAGTCATAGGTGGGCCTTTTTCAGAGGTGGCTGGATCTAGAGTGTGTCATGCTGGAATAGATCTATGGTCCTAAGACCAAGGGCAATAGGATTAAAGGTGTGAGTGTCACCTGCCCTAAGTAGCCTGGATAAGTGATAAGAGATAGAGCTGTGGTCATCTCTTGCTTGCTTTGCTGCCTTGTGCCTGCCATGAACTAACTGTTTATCTGCAATTATGGACTGAACCCTTTACAAACTGTAAGCTAAATAAAGCTTTATTTCTATCATTGGTTCTCAGGAATTTTGTCTCACTAGTGAAAAAGTAAGACAGAGCTGATAAAGGAAAATAGAAAAGATGGTTGGGCACTATGGTGGCCTAGCAAAGGAGGAAAACAAGTATGGATGGGTCATCCTCCAACCACAGGGAGCAATGTGACATCAATCAGTAATAACTGGCAAACTAAGTGTTGATTGACACATTCCAAATAGTTTGGGATGTAGGAGCAAAAAGCCTGGATCTAGAGTGTATGATGCTAGAATTGATTCATGGTGCAATACTAGGATCAAGGGCACTAGGTTTAACAGTGTGAGTGCCACCTTCAGTAAGTAGCCTGGATAAGATATAAAGGATAAAAAGAGTTGTTGTTGTCTTTTGTTGGCTTTGCTACCTTCTGCCTGCCATGAACTGTTTCTGTGATTATGGACTCAACCCTTTACAAACTATGAACTAAATGAACTTTTCCTCTCTCCTCCTTGGGTGTCAGGAATTTTGTCACAGCAATGATAAAAGTAAGTAAGACAGAGTTGATAAAGGAAAATAGAAAAAATGGTTGAGCACTATGGTGGTCCAGCAAAGGAAGTAAACAAATGTGGATAAGGACATCCTCCGATCCCAGGAAGGGTTTCAGTGGGAAAGCAGGCATGGAAAGGAAGGGACCCAGGACATCTGGAAGAAAAATAAGAGCGGGTAGGAGGAGCAAGTGTACAGCATGTGTGCCTGGCAGGGTCAGGATTTGTGGTGGATTCTGTTATTGCTCAGAAATATTCAGCGCCCTTCTTTGGGCAGGAGTGGGATGATGATGCTATTTCCAACCTGTTGATATCAGCTTAACCATGTGATTTGCTTTGCTAATATCATGTGAACAGAAGTGATGTGTATCACTTGTGACCAGACAGCACCTACTTCTTTCCTTTTAATGATTCACATAGGAGCATCTCCACAGACCCAAGGCCCCGAAGGAAACCTACGCAGAGGCCGATCTAGCTATGATGTACTTGCAACTTAAGTGAACAAAGAAAATTTTCTGTTTGTAGTGCCTTAGATTTGGAAGTCATTTGTAACAGTAGCCTAACCTAGGCTAACCTGAATAATGGCATTTGTTTATTGTGTGTTAAAAGGGCAAGAAGTAAAGCCAGAAGTGTGTTAATTTATTGACAGCGTAGCACAAGTTGAGGAACAGAGAAGTACGAGAAGGGAAGTAACATAAACTAGATATTTTCATGGGAGAGGATTATGTAATTTTATAGCATTAAATACTTTACATAAACAAAGGTCCTTCCCAAACAGAATTCTTGAAGCATTTCTGGGCTATGCTCTATCTACTTAAGATGGTTATAGATACTGGGAATCAGTAGCCCTGAAATGAAATTACCCCCTCCTCATAAAAATTCAAGATCACATAAGAAGTCCAGAAACTTGAAAATTACCCTCAACCTTTTCAGATTATGTTTTTTACTGCTCTCTCACTGGTTCATTATATCCCAGCCATACTGGTATGAATACAATGGCAAAAGTGAATAGGGTTTTCAGCTTCTTAAAGTTGAGCTCATGGCTAGAGACCAGATCGAACTCTTTTCCTTCCTGTGGAAGCTGTTGGTAGGGTTGTCAGGGCAGAAAATTAAGGTTAATTTCTTTATTAATTATTGAAGGCCCTTCCCGATCCTTGTCTCAGTCCAGGAAGTTTATATTTGTGATGCGGAAGGAAAGTTATTGGAATTCTCCTGAGTTAATTCCAATCTACCATTTCCACTGCAACCTATGGCATGAAGGTATATATCCAAGATGGTGAGGAGCCAAGGTGGTCCTAAGTCCAGCTAGAATGACACCTAACTGGAGCAAGGCCTCGACCAGGGCTGAACCTGTGTTTTATTAATTCATGAAGAACAGAGTAGCTTGAGGATGAGTGACTGTAAGAATGGCGGGAAGCCGGGCGTGGTGGCTCACGCCTTTAATCCCAGCACTGGGGAGGCTGAGGTAGGTGGAGCGTTGTGAGTTCGAGGCTGGCTTGGGCTACAACGCGAGCACAAGGCTGGCCTGAGCTACATAGTGCGACCCTGCCTCAAAAAACTAGGGCCGGGAGTTTGGCTCAGTGGCTTAAGCGCCTGCCCTGGCAGGCGTGAGGCTGTGAGTTCGAACCCCGGTGCCGCAAAAAAAAAAAAAAAAAAAAGAATGGCGGGAAGTTTGTGAATGCTCTGAGGTGGACTAAGTGGGAGGCCTCAAATCACCTCTGCAGTATGCAGAAAGAAGGATATGTAGAACGAGTCATCTGCATACTACAATTCAAGGCAGCTCTAATGTTTTGGGGTCCGCCTTCAGCTCTGATGTGTAATCTTTTATGACCTGGGAAGTCATAGCCTCTTATCTCGAGGCTCGATTCCAGGATCCCAGCCAACAGCATGGACTGTGGCTTTCCCTCCCACCCAGCTCACACACGGTTTTTGGGAGCTATGGGTCAGGGTAACACTGACCTGTCACCTTGCTTCAAAGGCTACACATCAGCACCTGGCTAGACTGATTTTCATTGCTTAAAAGTCATTTGAAGGGTTAAGGAAAAGTCCAGGATGAAACCAAACCATAGTCTGTATTGCTATAGTGAAAGATCCTCCAAAGATAGTCAACCACTACTCTGTAAGGCTTCTCAGGCATCACGTCCTCCGCATCTCAGCTGTAACTACTCTAAACAGTGCTTACTGAAGGGGAAAAGGGTTGCTGTGTTCCAATAATCAGTACGATTTTGCACTCGTTGAAGGCTCATTTCACTCTTGCCCCAATTTTGGCCACCATGATGTGACCCAGCACAATATATCACAGGAAGATTTTTAACCCCATGGTGGGGACCTGCCTTTCCTCAGAAGATGTTAGGGAACAAATGACATGGTACCCCAGAAAGTGAAGAGCAAATACTTTTAGCTGTAAGGTTATCGCTATAACCTGTAAAAACAACTTCTAAGCAACTGGAAACTGGTAAAGGCTACACTTAGACTATCCAGAGCAATTGTGGCAGACCTCCAAGTAACAATAGTATCTACTGCTTATTGAGAGAATCTGGGGTCATTTTGCCCAGGTGATTTATTTTTACTTACTGCTAACTATCCAGACAGACACCTGTTTTGCATGTTGGACAGCGTCATCCCCAGGTGGAGAAAGAGCAGCTTCACCCTTAGAAAATTCCTCATACTGAGTGTGCCTCAGTAATCAGGCCCCAGCACAGGCAGAAAGACATCTTCCTGGAGATTCTGGGTGAGATTCAACAGCACAGAAGTGAGAAAGGGTGAAAGGAAATTAACGGCTAAAATACAGGTTCACCCGTGAAGCCACATTTGTCCATTTGTCTCTCAACATAGTGTAGTGGATTTAATAAGCTTGGTATAGGAGATTTAATGGCAATCCCCAAAATATATGCCTGAATCACAGAATCTGTGAATGACCTTATTTGGAAGTGTCTTTGCCATTGTAATAAAGATAAGGATTTTAGGATGAGATCATCTTGGATTGTCCAGATGGATCTTAAATTCATCTTTTTAGTTTTGGACTAGGACACCTGTTATGATTTGTGTTCAGATGGCCCCCCAAGCCTCATGCAGTCATGGAGGTGGCTGAGTCTAGCATTTGTGATTGATTCATTGTCTAGCGCTGGGACTGGTGGTGTGAGTGCTGTACCCACCCCAGGGGCAGGTAGCAGGCATACAATATAAGGGAGGGAAGGAGGTGTGCTTTCCCCGTTTTTCCCTTTTGTTCTTGTCACTTGCAGCTGCCGTGAAAAGTTGCCCCTTAGCCACACTGCCCTGCCTTGGAGTCAGCTGACTCTGAACTGAAACCTCCAAAAACTGTAAGCTAAATAAACCTTTCCTTGGTTCACTGTGGGCATCAGGTATTTTGTCTCAACAACAAGAAAAAACTAACCAAGACATAATTATAACAGTTATAGAGTCAAACAGACAATGAGTTGGATTAAAATTCTGCTACTTACTAACTCTATAGAGTTGGACAAGATTTGAAGTTTTCCTGAGCATAAACTTCTTCATCTGAAAATGAGGAACGGGTCAGAATCATCCTATTAAGCAGATATGTTATCATGGAAAAGATTACCTGTCAGTGAAGATGTCTTTACTGATCTGGACAAATAGTACTTTGAAGAAAGACAAGGTAGAGGCAGTACATGAAGATAGTATTTAGCTTTCCTCTACATCTGAAAGCTTAATTATTAATCATGAACAATAGATGTTATCCTATAAAAGGAAATAAAAACAGGAAGAGATTAATTAATTGTATTAACATGGTGAAAGTGGTTCTCTTAAAGAACTTCCCCTCAGGAAATGATTATGTTATTATTTCTGCCACTGAAAAACCAGAAATGAAAAAAAGCACACAATGCATACACACAAGCATACACACATACATCCTCTTGAGCCTACAACTGTACTTCTCCTTCCATCTACTGCCCCATTTCTCTCTTTACCCCCAAAGCAAAATTCTTCCAATGATTGATCTCAATTCTTCATTTTTAATTTTCTTCTTTTCTCTCTCACACCAACTGCAAGTGTTCCTTTTCTACATTGCAACCAAACTACTTTTGACAGTCACAGTGACCTCCATATGGTAAAATCCAGTGGTCAATCTCAGTCCTTGTTTTAATTGATCTATCAGCAATGTTTGATACAGTTAACCACCCTCTTCACTTTGAATCATTTGATTTCCAGGACACACATTCTCTTGATTTTCTTTCTTTCTTTTTTTTTAGAAACCACTCTCAGTATCCATTGCTTGTTCCTTAATTACATCCTGATCTCTTAATTTATGAAGGTGTGAAATCCCAGCCTCAGGTTCAAGACAGAAATCTGAGTTGGATATTTTGTAGCATAGGGTAAGTTTAAGACAACAGTTTTGACCCATGTGTGGTCAAATCCTACTCCACCCAATCTGTAATTTGAAGAAAATATGCAAATTTTTTGAGCCCCATGCAAAATGCTAATAATGGCCTTCGTTTTAGTTACTTTTTTCATTGCTGGGACAAAATACCTAATACCCAAAGTTAAAGAAGGAAAGGTTTATTTTGTTTCACAGTTTATAGAGGTTTCAGTCCACAGTTGGCTGGGTCCAAGGCAAGGTGGCATGGCAGAGGGGCATGACAGAGGACAAACAGTCCATAGCATATCAGGCACAAAGCAGCAAAGTGGTAAGCAGCAGCAGCAGCAGCAGCAGCAGCAGCAGCAGATGTAACTTCTCTCTGTCCCTTTAAATTTCATCCAGGCAACAAACCTATTGATTGGTACCACCCTCACCCAGGGTGGGGTTTCCTTTATCCACACCCTTAATTCCAGTATCGCACCTTTAATCCACATTCATGCCTTCAAAATTCTGCACCTAAAAGCACATAAGGCTTTGGGGGTATATGGATAAAAGTAACAATAGCCTTTAAAGATTACTGCAAAAATAACTGAGTTAAATATATGAAGAAATAAATAGTAACTGGCACACAATGATTGCTCAAAAAGTTATAGATTGTGAAAATCATCAGCATATTTAGAAAGTAGGAATACCCTGAAAGATCAAAAGAGGTGGTAATTAAAAGTCAGGCCTCTAAAATGTCAGTATTTTCAGAATAAAGAGAGAATGATCAAGCAAATACATCATTAAAATGTAGGTAGTGAGGCCAAAGAAGATTTACAGGGAGTGCCAAATTAGTAGCAATAGAGGGAAGTGTTTTCATAGTCATAGAGAAGATCAATACTATTAACACAGGAAGTAAGGTAATTCTGTCATGAGACTGGAAAATGAGAAATTCAGTGTGAACTGAGCAACATCTAACATAATTGATGTATCTCTAGCTTGCGCACTTAGGGATGTTGTCTAAGGTTGGTCCTTAGAAATCCCTGTGATCAGTCATTAATTTAAATTCCTGTTTGACTGAGGTCTTGTCTAATGGCCATCAAGCTAATAAAAACAATTGGATACACTATTTTGTGCCTTCTTGTGAAGATGGTAGAATGTGATCTGAGGATCATTTTCATTCTAATCCAGTTCAAGCTTTTTCAACAAATATGTGTGTGTGTGTGTGTGTGTGTGTGTGTGTGTCTGTGTGTGTGTGTGTGTATTAATCAAGAATTAGTAAAGGATATTTCCTTAGGGTGATCTTCACCCTCTGACTGGCATGCGCTCCCTCTTTTTCATCTGGAGTACAGTTTCAATAAGGAACAAAGGTTTTATTTAAACCTTGAGTCTGATTATCACTTTATGAATAGTGTGGCTGTAAAATGCAGTTTTATTTGAATGGAAAGCATCCAACACCTTGAAAATGGCAGAGGTGTTGCTGGGAGTTTAGCTCGGCAGCACAAGCATCCGCCTGGCAAGTGTGAGATCGTAAGTTTGATCCCTGGTAGCAAAACAAAACAAAACAAAACAAAAACAAACAAACAAACAAACAAAAACAAAAACAAAAAACCGGCAGAGGTGAACCTCAGGGTGGGAATTGTGTGAGCTCAGGCTGGGACTCCTGAGGGCCTTTGGTCCCCACTGCTCCTCAGAGATGCCTCGGACAAGCATGATCCTCACACTGGCTTTTTGATCGGAAAGACTGTGTTCCAGGAGGATTGTCCCACAGCTGTCTGCCTCACTGCGTCTCCTGTCTCATTTATCTTTCCCATGTGACCCCTGAAGAATAGACAGCTTATCTGTTGATGTTTCATCAAGATCAGTTTTCTATGATTCGTCCTCAATCCTGGTTTACAAAGCCTGTCAATCCTGTCACATGCTTGTTAAGTCATTATCATCCTTGCCCCATAGTAACAATGATGGTCCTCAAAGAAATTCTTTGAAAATGTCCTTGAGGTTCAAACTATTTTCATAATACTGCCAAGATCACATTTGACCTTTCATTATTTTTTTCTCCTGAGGGTAAAAATTACGAGAGTTTATTGATATTGCTCAAATTCCACATTATAGCTAATCTTTAAGAGACTGTTGCTTGTCTAGTTTGGTGTAATATCAAAGAAAAGCATTCACAACTACCTAAAAAGACTGCTACTGATATTAAATAAAAAGTATGGGTATTATTCCATGTACTTTTTTTTCTCTCTACTCCCAAATCTGTTATGCTAACAAATTATTATACATCTACCATCAAAATAGGAACCAAGTTCATGTTTGATCTGATCTTTTATTAACATCCTGGTTTAGATCATGATCATCTTTCTCCTGAACAACTATTTAAGTAGTGTCTTGGTTTTGTCTTGTTCCTCCTAAGAATCAGTTCTCTGAAGAGTTGTAAGGAATATTTTATAAGTGTGAATTGTGCAAGGCTTTATTTATTTATTTTATTTTTTTGGCGGCACTGGGGATTGAACTCATGACCTCGTGCCTGCCAGACAGGTGCTTAAGCCACTGAGACAAACTCCTGGCCCTAGTTTTTTGAGGCAGGGTCACACTGTGTAGCTCAGACCAGGCTTGCTCTTATGTTGTAACCCAAGGTGGCCTCGAACTCACAACACTCCTCCTACCTCAGCCTCCCGAGTGCTGGGATTAAAGGCGTGCGCCACCACACCCGGCTTTTGTGCAAGGGTTTACATGGACCTAAGATTTTATTTCTCAAGTAATCGGCTAGTGGAGGAATTGATCAGTCATGCTAAGTATAACTTTACTATAAACTGATAAAACATTTTCTAATACATGGAGTTGTTTATTCCTTTTTCTATTCTAGTGAACTTCATGTAGCTCGTTGTTTGAAATTCTGTTTATTTACTTGAGACTCTTTTGGTGTTTACTAGCCATTTGTTTATGTTCTCCTTGGAAACATCTCTGTTCAAAGCTTTTATTCTTTATATAATACATATGTCAAACTTTTGTCAGAGACACATGTAGTAAACATTTTATCTCAAAAAAAATAAAAGCGTGAATCAGATAATATTCTCCTGCTTCAAACCGCCTGTCCCCACTCCACGCTGCATTTATTTATTTATTTTTTTATTGAAAAGCAACTGTATTTAATGGTGAAAAACAAAAACAAAACAATTTTTTTACAAGAGCATCAAAATATGAAATAGTGATAAATCTCATCACAAAATTTACAAGCCCTATATACAGAAAACTAGAAAACATTACAGAGAAATTAAAGATTTCAAGACCTATTTTTTTTCAAGCAGAAACAAAAAAAATGTAATTCAAAAAGCACTGGTGTGATGAACTGAAACAAAACCTAAGTATATATAAAAATTAGTTGGGACAGTTAGAGAAAAAGAAAAAGAGAATGTTTATGATTTGATATTTGGATCCACGCTGCATTCAAAGTATAACTCACACTCTTTTTCCTGGTCCTGAAAGTCCCTCATCATGGACTCCTGATTATCAGATCGCATCTCCTTCTACACTCTCCCTTGGCTACAAAGTTGACCCAGTGGCCACTTTCCCTCCTCTTGCAACAGAAATATATTCCAACCCTACTCCCTTCATGCTTGCTGTTCCCTCTCCCTGGAGTGTTCTTTCTCTTTGGCTTCCTATTTTGCCTGTTATGCTCATCTCATCTCAAATGTCACTTCCTTAGAGGCACTTTCCCTGACCTTATCAGTCTCAGTAGCTCTGCTCGCCTATGACAGTCAATTTTCCCATCGCTTAACCTTCTCTTTGCTTTCACTGTTCTTATTGCTTTCTGAATGATTTTCTTTGTTGGCTTAACTGGTTGGTGTCCACTTCTTAATTCCAGAATGTAAATTTCAACACTGGTACTTGCTTGTGGTCTTGAACCTGAAGATACTACTTGGGAGAGATCCAGATTCTACTTCTTTGGAGATGAACAGTAGAGGCTAGGGTTAACACAGATGGTGGCAAGTCCAGGAAAAATGGGACACTTATTTCAAAAACTTTGCTTTCAAACTCCTCTATTTCCTCCAAGGCAGCAGTATCTGCTCAGGGTAAAGGGGTTGAGGGTGGCTTGGAGAGAACAGTAAATAACAACCCCAAAAGGGAAGCACTACAGATGATGGGGCATCATTCTCAGTCAAGAATAGAAACCATACATCTGCGGTGGTGTGTTCAGTGGCAGGACTGTCTCAGAATGCAGAAAGAACAGGAAGTGGGGATCAGTCCTATGAGCAGCAAGAGCTTGTGAAGAAGGTGCTACCTAGTCTCCTTGATTCCTCCTTAGCTCCATAAGGCAGCCAAGGTGACCTTTCAAGAGCACAAATTAAACCACTTTGAGGTGTGTCATTCACATTCAGAATGAGATACAGACTCCTCGGGCATTTTGTAAGTTGGTTCCTACATACTTGCCTACCTGTATTAGTCAGGGTTCACAGAGTGAATATATATATATATATATATATATGTATTCTACAAGGCAGTCTTAAAATGACTGCTTGCATAGTCAGGTATGGAAGGAAGCAAAAGGGTAGTCTGTGAGCTGGAGTGCTCAAAGATCAGTCGAAGGTGAAAGATCTGAAGCTCACTGCAGAGTCCCACTGAAAGCCAAAGTGTCTACATTAGAAGACTAAGAGTCTCAGCTGGGAAGTTGAAAAGCCCGCATTGGAAGTGGATGCCCAAAGATAATGGTGAAGATTGAAGCTCCTCTGAAGAAACCAAAGCAAGACTTTCTTCTTTCCCCTTTTTGTTCAATTCAGACTAGAAGCCTATTGGTTGGAGCCACTCACACTTGGTCTTCAGTTGATCCATTCAACCACACCCAGAACTGTGCTAATTCAGTCACCAGATGTGGAGGATTGACAACTGGCAGTCAACTTGTAACACCCAAGTGAACTGAATTAGCATGGTGCTGGGGATGAAAGGCCCACTTGAGGATTGTTGCCAACAGCATAAAAAGGAGATCTGAGGAGGAAGAGGAGTTGCTGTTGGTTCTCCTGCAGAAGCTTGTCTCACTGGCTTTCCTGATATGAACTCGGTCATTCTTACTATTGGAGGAGCTCAGGACCTTGCTGTTGCTGAGGATGGCTGTGGTACTTTTCAGGAGAGCCCTGGACCTTACTTTGAGCATCACTTCCTGGCTCCAGTACAGATCCCTTGGCCTGCTGCCACAGATCCTTCATCCCTCTGGCACCACTAGCTCCACCACTGTCCTTTGGGCCTTCTCAGCGCAGATTCTTTGAGTTTCTAGCATGTGGAGAGATTTCCTCCAATCTTCTTTATTTGACTCTTTGGATGACTACTATAAAAAATCCTATAAATTATGTGTCCTGTATTAACATGTTTCCCTTGCAAACCCTGACTACAACACTGGGCAGTACTTACTCAAATTGACCCAACAGTTAACTATTGCATTACCTCTCTCCTCATCTTACATCAGTCCCTTGTGACCACACACAGGACACATTGGACTCTTTTCTTCAAACTTCTTATAACTGTTTGTACCACAGAACTTTGCTTTTTCCTCCACTTTGACCACTCTATTCCCAGCCTTGGCCTGATTAGTTCTCTTGCATTATGCACTCACAACTCCAGTGTCACCACTTCAAAAAAGGCCGTAGAAGATTCAGAGTAAAAGTCTGCCCTTAAAGTAAAGGCAGTAACCATCATCTACTAGTAGCGACAGGGACCAGTCCTCTTCCCCAGGTTTTACTCTATGGTACACATATACCCTTGTCCTTAATGAACACATTCTGGCTGAGGCCAGGAAGATTAGTTATAATAATAAAATGTTAATATAGTTTCTGTATGGATGTCAACTGATCAGTACTTCTCAGCTATTCCAGTTTCAGGGTCACTTTTTTTTTTTAGCATCACGAAGATATATGGGTCCATTCCAGACCTACATCACAATATTTCTATTTTTATGGTACTCACCACTGAGAATATGTATGAGATAACTTTTCATTACAAAATACACTTAACAATTGTTTTTCAGGAGGTATTACTCTATGAGTAATACAGCAAAAGCATTTGGATTTGACAGGGTCTGTAGTGACTCTGAGTTCAGGGCCAACAGATGAGAAAATATCGAACTAGATTTCCAACTTTTATTTGGGCCCCAGACTTTGGGCCATAGCGTGATTTTCATAGGTGACTTCATGGGTCCCTCCTTCTATAAAAATGTTAAAAATTATTTTGCGTTTGTGTTGAAATGCAGAAAAGTATATTAATATTATGTATTAAAACATTTTATTTTGCCTAGAAGTTTATTTACTTTCTTTTTTATTTTTTATTTTTTTATTTTAAAGATAGTAAAATCCAACAAAATAAACAGAACAAAGTCAATCAAAACAAAGCAGTAGAACTGGTACAGAACTTCAAAGAAAGATACTATGAAAACAATAGCTACTATCGTATATCTTGTTATTTTCAGAATAGTTGACTATTCCAACAGGTATAGTAAAATTAAACCAAAAACAAAACACAGTAAAACCAATAAAAACAGAATATAAAATAAAGCAAAAAAAATTACTCAGAATAAAGTAAAACAATGAGAATAATATTGGGCCCTGAAGACAAGACAGAAGAGAATCCCACATATTTGCTACATTGCATACTGTCATCTTCCCAAGAGATGCTCAGGCTGCCAGCCCCAGGCCTGCAAAATCAACAAAACAATAATAGCATCTAGTTGCCCTCTGTACCCTAGTTGCCCTCAATGTAGCTGGACCTCCGAACCAGCAGGTTGCTTACCAGGGGGTGGGGGCAGTTTGTCCTTGATTCTTAACCAGTGTGCCGGTGGGCATACGGGAGGCTCATGTTTCTCTTCCTGGAGTCCGCGCTGGTCATGCACTCCCCCGAAACGTAGACTAGTTGTCTCCTGGTTGGAGCCTCTCTGACCCAGCAGGGTGGGTTCTCAAGAGGCCCATCTCTTTCTCTTCCTGGAGTCCATGCTGGTCGGTTGCACACTCCCCTGGGTCTTCTCGAAGTTCATTTTCTTTTGACTTTCAAAGAAATGAACACATTTTTATTGTGCACCTCGGTGCTGTGTCTAACAGGGAAGTCAGCTCTGCCCCAGTGTAAGGACCTCTCAAGGCAGTGTGTACCCGCTCAGTGCTCACTAATTAGTTGTTTATTAGGCAGTGACCCACACGATGGTCGTCTTCAGCACAGTATTTGAAACACAGCTTTGAGAAAGTGAAACTTGAGTCTTTAATTCTCCCCCTCATCAGTTGTTTGTCACAATTCTTTACACACTCTGATGACTTTCAATCATAATTTAATGTGTTAGACAGTAGGATGGAAAATTCAAGAGAAAATTCCAATTTCCAGATATAACATTATATTGTATGTTTTTTTCCGCTTTAGTTTAGATCACTTTCTGTGTCCATAGTCAGAGACTAATGTAGGGATGAAGAACAAACCCCTAGACCCTTAACCTGTTACACATTAAAAGAAGAATTTGTGTTTTCTTCTAAAATCATCAGAGACTTAAAAGAAGTTTTTACTAAAACCTATGATCCTTTTGGATCTACAGATGCCCAAAAGGTAGCTAAGAATAAAACAAAATTTCACCTTCATTTTTGTATACATTACTACTTTAAAATTTTGGATACAGGTATGTTATTCATTTAGAAAAAAAGTCAATAAAGCAAAGTTTACTAGCCCTAAATTTACCTAATCTATTTCATCCCCCTTCAAGAAGAGGACACTAAGTGAAGTGTAACTGACATTCAAGATTCATAGGGACATCCAGTTACCGGCTTTTACAAAGTCCTGCTCTGAACCCTCACCCCTTGGAGCAATGCTTAGATGTCTCTAGTCATTGCTCTGAGCCAGTGGCTGTCAGCTGGGTCCCAGGATAAGCAGAGCTTCTCATAATGAAAACCACTGTAGAGACAATCATTCCACAGGAGTGGGATTGTCCCTCCAGCCATGAGGATTCCTCCAGGGCTATGGAACTCGAACTAAGGTAAGGACTGACTGCACCCTGGCTTGTCTTAGCTAACTCCTAGACGCTGGCTTCCTGCCTTTGAGAGTCCTTCCTCTGCACAAGTGCACCCCTCCAGCTACTACTTAAGCAAGAGTCCTTTGCCTGTCTTTTCTTACTTTCCAATTAAAGCTTTTCCCCTGGAAATTCATGCTTTAGTTTTAATTTCCATTATCATTAAAACCAAGGATCCACTCTAGCCAGTGACAGTACTATTTTTTCCTGGCCTCATTTGCATCCTGTATGAATTCATAAAGGAATTATTAGCCCAGTCCATCAGTAGATTAATTTTATTTCAAGAAAAATGTTTCTGGAAGCAGAAAAGACAGAAGTGTGCAGAATTGAGAACCAGGAGATGGGAGAGGAAGCAAAAGATGCTACTCCTATCATGGGAGGCCCAGACATATTCAGGGGTGCCAGGGGCTGATGAGACTCCCAGGTACCTGTGAGGGGAGCGGAGGGGACTAAAGAAAGACAAAGGACAAATTTCAAGGTACAAGGGGACTGGAAGGAACCTGCTTCTGGTGAGCAGGCTGATGCACCTCTGCAGTGGGCCCACTTTTATTAGTAAGCGAGACCACAGGAGGATGTGATTGTGCACCATTTGTGAACCGGCTGAAGGCACTGTTAAAAAATAAGGAACAGGTTAAACTTTACAAGGGGAAAAAGTTAAAAGGGAAGCATGCCCTTCTCCATATCCAGATCCCTGCACGAGTTAATAGCGACCTACCGTTCTTCACATGGTCCCCAGTGATTATGAACTTTCCCCCGCACAGTCAGAAAACATGCAGCCCTTCTCCTGCTTTTCTGTTCCCAAGGGAAGTCAACACAGGCCTCTGGACTGTGGGGCCCAGGTCAGCATCCTGGCCCCCCACCAGCCCCTGTACACCACGGTCCCCAACGCAGGGAAGCTCTTTGGATCAGAGAGGGAGGAAGGGAGGGGAGCAGCTGGAACGATTCGCCCAGGTACCTGTCAGCAATTTATAGCCTCTCATTCCGAATTCACGCAGTCCGCGCTGTGAAACTGGGCTGAGTCCTTCGAGTGTTTTCTGTGCCGACCGGCACAACACTAATTCTTGCCAATAGAGGGCAGAGGAGGAAAGGATTTTGCTTCCGGATTCCGGTTCCAGCTTCAGCCTTTGTTACACCAGCCACCTTCTCGGCTCTTGACAGTCGGAAGTCATCCTTCAGAAACCCCTTTTCAGTTACGGTGGCAGAACCCCTTCTCCGACGAAAGGCGTCCCTGTGAAAGGTTTTCTTGTTACCTAGAGGGCGGGAACTGGCAAACTGCCCGCACAGCGACTCCTTTGCCTTTCTCTCCAATAAGGATCCTAGCCCCAGGGGGTGAGGTCCTTCCTGTGCCCCCATCTCAATTCCTCCATCTAGCTGCTATTTCTAGGTTTTTAAGGCTTCGCTTCCTTCAACTCTTTTGTGACTCTTACCCTCTTTTAGTAAATATTGTTTTATATTAAACTTTCCCATTACTGTGTGCTTTATCTCTCCTGATTGAACCCAGACCGATATACCTCATTCCTAAATTCATAAGGACAGTGATATTATAAATAAATAAATATGAAAGATAAAGGAAAAGGAGACAGTTTGGAAGGAAAATAATTTGCTTTGTCTTATATATGTAAAACTAAGATTCTTGACAGATCCTCAAGGAGCCAGACACAGGGGTCAAGAGCAGCAGGGTCTCATGTTGATAGTTGAGGAAATGTCATTTCCAAATATGCCAAGTTGACGTATTGACTTCATCAAACTGAAATCACTTGAAGTAGTGTAACTTGAGAAAAGACTACTTGACCTGTTATCTCTACATGAAGCAAGTTGTAAAGATTCTTTTGGGAAATGTATTTTTCATCTACCAGAGTTGAAAAATAGCCTTGATCTCCAGAGAATTGATAATTGGGGCTGAACCTGAATAAACAGACTTTGAATTAAGCCCTATTTTTCATTAGCTCCTGTACCTTGGCTATATCTCTTAATAGCATTCCTAGAAGTTAGTTCCCTAGATCAGATATCCATTTATTCTGCCGTTGCTTCACAAGTGTACTGCTCTTTGTTCAACAGTTATAAACATGCGTTAGTAGTTTACAGACTACGCTCTTTTGTATAGGTCTCACATACATGTAAAATTAGTAAAACTTGGTGTGTTTTTTCTTGTTAATTGGCACTTGTGTTAATTGTGTTCCTAAATCCACCCAAAAAGTCCACAGAAAATCTCAGTAGGGGAGGGGATCTCTGCCCCATACAATGCTATTTGGCACTTTCCTAAAATGAATATATCTGAGTTCGACCCACTGAGATGTTTACTAGAGTATGTGCTCTATTAAGGTGCAGACAGCACACACCTCCACTTCTTTTAAATCTCTGCGAATGATTCATGTATAATCATTGGCCTATACTTAGCATTGTAGAATGTGGGTTAAGAAAACAGTTTTCTAGTTATATTAATCTGAGTTTAAATCCCAGTTTTACTTTCTATTGGTGGTGATTTTGAATGATGGTGAACCTCTTCTGCAAATGTATAGGTAGCAATATTTAGTTATATAAATTGAAAGGGTTCAGTTAAATGAAAATAATTAAGCTGGGCCTGGTGGCGCATGCCTGTAGTCCCAGCACTTGGAAGGCTGAGGCAGGAGGATCAACATGAGTTTGAGGCCAGCCTAGGCACACAGCGAGACCCTGTCTCAAAACACCCAAAATAAACAGATAAATAAAAAATGATATTAATGTGATTATTATAGTTATCCTCTGAATCTCCTTTATTTTTCTATGTTTTTATCCATATATGATACATTTATATCCTTATTTTAAAATTTACTCCTCTAGAAAGTAAGCCCTAAGAAAGCAGAGAATTTATTCTGATTACAGTTACTCCCCAGGGCCCAAAAGCAATGCAGGGACTCAACAAATATTAATTGAATGAATGAATGATATAGATCTAAGCAGTTATGTCATATTTACAAAGCAGAACCAGTTGCCGTGAGAGAGCAAGACAGAGGTGAATTGAAAACAGGGACAGGCTGGGGATATAGCTCAGTGGCACAGCACCTGCCTGGTAAGCATGAGGTCCTGAGTTCAATTTCTGGTACAGAAAGAAAGAAAGAAAGAAAGAAAAAAAGAAAGAAAACAGAGATGATATTTGAAAATTAGACAGAAGATAAACAGACAAAGATGCTATAGGGAGAGTGAGAGAACTTTTCTTCTAATTTCTTATATTCTAAAATTAGATCTGAAAATTAAATAAAAAATAGATATTTTAACAGAAAAAAAGTCATACAATTTTCACTGAAATTAATTTTTACATGTACATGGAGGCCTTCAGAGAAAAGTGAAACTCAAAAAGCCAATTAGGCCTGGGAGTTTTAATATCATTTTAACAGAAGGTAATAAATCATAGACATGGCAAAAGAAAAAAGGGAGTGATAAACTGTGAGAGGGAAATAGATGAGAGAAACTACTGCAATATAAAGTTCTTCAGTGAAATTTTCAGTGCAGATCTACCTCAGTGCTGTGTTCATTTCCACTGATTAAACGTTGTCCTCCTTGCCTGGTACAAGGCAGAGTATCTTCACAAGAAAAATGTACACCTCATTGTCAGATATAAAGGGGAAAGTTAAAGAGTATGTCCTGCATTTGCTGTTTCTTAGTTGCTTTCAGCTCAAAATAATCTTTATGCCAAAAAATCCTCCTGTCAAAATGGCATCTTTCAGGCTGTCATATTCTGATTGTCCTTCAATGTCAAGAAGGAGAAGTCAGAGAAACAAGAAGACAGTCAGGACAAGGTAGGATCAAGACACCAATGGAATGATGCAGTGGAATAACCAGGAGGCCATTGAACATATGTAAGGAAGAGTGGGAGTAAAGACTGCTGGATTTGGCAAGCTTCTGAAGTGGATTACTATGGCAACAGAAGCACCAAAATGACAACCAAGATTTGGAGGCAGGTTTATTTAATGTCAGGTGGGTGCTGACAAGGAATCAATTCTGACACAAATGTCAGGCCCTGATCTCTGGAGGTCTAGGTCTTATATGGGATAAGCAAGCAAGAAGTAGAGAGGCAGAATGGCTTCTCATTGGGGATTCATTTATACAATGCGTGTCATAGTCACCAGCTATGCATCAAAGTGATCAGCTGTTTCTAAGAAACAGAAGCAACTGGAACTGTGACAGGAACTGTCACCTGGGCAACTGAAGTATACTGGCCAGGAGGGAGGTCTTTTCTGTTACATTTCCCTCCTCTTTTAGTTTCCTCAGCAAATCTTTGCTAAGCAGGTTATATGTGATCTTTTGAGACAAAGCCCAGCTACAAGCAGTAACATTAGGGCGTCGGTGGTTCTAGGATGGGCCTAGCTAAGCTCCCCAAAATTGAAAAGTTTTCCCACCAGGAGTTTGTGATTTGTTTTCCTTATTATAGAGTCTCTCCCTGAATTGCTTTTAGGAAGAGACATATTTTCCCCTTAGTGGCCATGGTTTACTATTACTCAGGCATGTAATAGTAAAGGTAGTGAAGGAGTTAATCTGATCTAGGAGAGTGTCCAATATGCCTTGGATGCTCATCAAATCTTGGTCAAGTGTTTGATTGATTGTTCTGTTCTCTTGAGGCAACTGTCCATAGAGTTAAGGTAAAAAACACAGCTAGTAAGGGGGCAGAGAAGCAAGGGCTGGGTTAAACAACAAAGAGAATAGGTATGGAGCAATCCTATGAATGGTGTTCTCCAGGCTTCAGCTGTCCATGGACTGGTCAGCATTTGGAGTGACCAGAGCATGGCTTTGAGTGTATTGCCTCTTCTGAGTGAGCACTGGAGGTGGTGTTTGGTCCAGGTAAACTCTCCTGGCATGAGCTCTTTTAACTCTGGAATGGTGGATCTAAGGTTGGATTTCTGAAATTTGTAGAGGTAATTATTATGCACCCGAGTTATAGGTGTGTGCAGGAGTGTCTACAGGTATAGCCGGTCTGTTAGTTAAACTTTTATGGAGCTAGTTACAAGCTCTTTCTGTAGGGTTATGTTTTATTTTCTCAAGTTTTTAGAGCTTTGTGGGCTATATCCTGTATATGGTTTGTATTTAGTTATCTCTGCTACAAATGCAGATCTGTTGTCGCTGCCAGTGGTCAAAGGTAGACCATAACTATGGATGATTTTTCACAGCAGGACCCTATAAACTTTTGTTAGTCTCTCAACTCATGCCTCATGCAAGCCTGAGTACATGTATACAAGCATCAACAGATATCTGTAGCCCTTATAATCCTTTACTTTTGTGCTTTTAAAGGGTGATATTTCAGACACTCAGATCCCTGCAGGGGGCTTAGGCCTCTGGACCAGACTTTTTTGAGTAAAGTTTTGGCATCTGTGAGGGCTGGTTTCTGTGCAGACCATCCCTCCAGGAGAGTTTTGACCAAAATAACTTTGTCCAAAGTGACCACTGCATTTCTAGCCTGTCAGACTTCATTCCTAACAGAGCTACTTCCATCTGTAAACAGGGTATACTCAGCATCTGTCAGGGGGTTTATTTTTATGTCTTGTCAGCTTGAGAACAGTTCATCAGTCAGTGCCAGGCAGCCATGGTCTCTGGTGGGCCCAATTTGGCAGGCAGGTATGTGGCAGGATTGGGTGGTCCACAGTTATTCAGGAGGTCCAGTACAGCATATGGCACTTGAACAGTTAGGTCTCAGTCTAAGGTGAACTTGTCAGTTTTTTTTTTAATCAAAAAGACTGTGGCTGTTAGGGCATGGAGGCAAAGGAGAGAGGTGGCTATTAGCAACTTGATCCAAGTATTTGCACAGGTAGGCAGCTGGGTGCTTCCAGGGGCTGACAGTCTGAGTAAGCATAGCCACATACCATTTACCGATTTGTGCCTTTTCCCAAGCTACCTTGTAGCCAGTTTCTGCCAGATATTGCAGCAGAGCTTTTGTGTCTTTCCAGTAGGCAGCTTGGGTGTATTTTGTGCTGGGAAACTAGCTCCAAAGAAGGTAAACAAGTTTTTGAACCTCTAGGGTATTGAATCCAGGTTAGGTGACTTTTGAGTTCAGAACTTTAGCTTTGTCATATAAAGGTTACAGGTGCCAACAGAAGGCAGAAGAAGGCATTCTTTAGGTTCAGGCAGGTATACCAGCAGGCTGTGGGAGACTGCAGGATGGAGGACAACTGTGGTGGCATTGGCAGCTCAGAGACTCCGAAATGGCCTTATAGGCAGGGGTGATGTATTTTCAGCAGGTTTACAGTCTATAAACATTTTGTGCCCAGAGGGCCATGGTGGAGCTGAAAAAGACAGAGAAACAGGCTGTTTCAGAGTGGCCAAATGTATTGCTAGAGCCTCCCCCAAATAATGGGAGAGCTCTTAAACCTTTGTGGCAATTGAACCCAAGTGAGTTGCATCTTGTCTCAGAATCTTCCCAGTTGAAGATAAAAGGGACTGACTTATGGAAGCAACCCACAAGCAGAGGAGGGCACCTTAATTTTTTTAAGAGTAGGAGGAATTTATTGAGGGTAGAATGATTCTGTCTGAGAGGGACAGAAAAGGGCCCATCAACCCCAATTCTTAAAGGTGTTTATTGAGCAAAGCCGTGAGGTGAGGTGGGTTTAAAGTGGGAATTAATGAGATAACAAGCATAGTCACTTAGGTAATATTGATCCAATGGCAACTCATAGGATGAGTGTGAGGTGAGACAAAACTATGGTCAACCAATAAGTATACAATAAGTATAGTTGCTAGGGTATCGATTAAATTGGGATCATATGGGGAATCAAGTCACATAGCAAGTGCACATGGGATGGATTTTAACTAATTAGTTCCCACTTTATCTCCCTAAAGTGTATGTTGTGTATCTTTGAACCATGGTGCAGTAGACAAAGGGTGGATGTCTCTCAGAGAGACATCATTCAGATGCCCACCTGGCCCCATCACTTGCTGGGAACTAGGCATAATTTAGCTAAGGAGGGCGTGAGGCTTCTGTTACATCAAATGTCAATCACCATGAAACTACAGGTGAAGGCCCAATCAAC
>RJWM01021602.1:0-35055 GCA_004363535.1 Dasyprocta punctata
CTGCCGACTGCAGCCCGCTTCTCCCCACCCCCACCCACTGCAGTAACCTCTTTCTCAGTCATCTGCCCCTCCCTCTGAACTCAGGCTCCACCCCCTAAGCCTCTTATCTTTTGCCTTCCTTCACTTCCACCCCAGGAACCCCCAGCCATCATGTCCATAGAGAGGATCTGGGCTCGGGAGATCCTGGACTCCCGTGGGAACCCCACTGTGGAGGTGGATCTCCACACTGCCAAAGGTACCAGCTGGGACTCCCACTTTGCTGTCGGAGCTGAGGCTGCAGCTGTGGCTGGCTGGGGTGGGGAGGCCTTCCTCCATACCCGAGGGACTCCCAAGGCTGGACTGTGGATGCCTGTGTTCCAGTTTAGTGGGAGACGTGCCCTGCATCTGGGTGTGTGCCTGAATACGTGTGTGCATGTGTGTGCCTGTCATAGCTTCACTTCTGTGGGCTCCCACTTGTGCCTGTGGGGTCTCAGCTAGGTGGATGAAAAGCCCACTGCTTGTGTGGCTGGCTCAGGTGTGTGTGTGTGTGTGTGTGTGTGTGTGTGTAGGATGGATTATGGGGAGAGGGCTTCCCTCTCCTCACTGTGACATCTCTCAGGTCTTTTCCGAGCTGCAGTCCCCAGTGGAGCTTCCACTGGCATCTATGAAGCTCTGGAACTGAGGGATGGGGACAAACAGCGTTACTTAGGCAAAGGTGAGGCCTTTTCTTCTCTAGACTCTGCCATGCCTCAGCCTCATGCCCCTACCTCATGCAGTCCCTGGCCCTCTTCTAGTGTGTTTTCTCCTCCTTGCTATCCCCTTCCCATCCCTCCCAGACCAACCCTGACCCTGCCTGCCCCTGACTGGCCAGCCTCCCTCTCTCCCCAGGTGTCCTGAAGGCAGTGGACCACATCAATACCACCATCGCACCTGCCCTCCTGAGCTCAGTGAGGCCCGCCCCGGGCTGGGGATGCAGAATCAGGGTCCCAGGGGAGAAGGAGGGGGAGGGAAAAGAGAGTCCTTACTGCCTTCTGCCCCCGTGGGAGTTCCAGTCCCCTTGTACTGACAGGCTGCTGTCACAGACCAAGACCCACCCTGATCAATGGGTGTCTGTATGCCTGAGGGTCCAGCCTCCCTCCTGGCCCTGGGTGATGGAGGTTCTGTCCACAGGGTCTGTCTGTGGTGGAGCAGGAGAAACTGGATAACCTCATGCTGGAGTTGGATGGGACTGAGAACAAATGTAAGCAGGAACCAGGGGGAAGTGAGGAGAACTGGAGGGGCCGTGTTGTGTTGGGGGCCTCTCACCTCCCAAAGCCCCTGTGACATTAGAAAGAAAACAGTGACATTAGAAAGAAAGAAGAACTTCTTTGTAGCATAAGGATGAGGGAGTTGGCAAGAGAGAGTCTGGGGGCTGTTTGGAAAGAGGTGCGGCTCCCTGCCCTTCCCAATCACCTCCTCCCTGCCTCTCTTGCCCAGCTATTTGCAGTGCAGAAAGGATGAGTGGCTGGAGTGGTGAGAGGAGGCCTCCTTTACAGGCTCTTTTTGGGGAATACAGGTGGAGGCAGAGACCAGAAAGTGGGACATTTTTGCTCATTTCTTCTTCTGTAATCTCCCAGCCAAATTTGGGGCCAACGCCATCCTGGGTGTATCCTTGGCTGTGTGTAAGGCCGGGGCAGCTGAGCGGGAATTGCCTCTCTATCGCCACATTGCTCAGCTGGCCGGAAACTCAGACCTCATCCTGCCTGTGCCGGTGAGCACTGTGCCTGCCTGGGCCTCTCCCTTTGGGAGGGAGGGGATGAAGCCTTATGATACAGGATGGTGGGGAAAGTGAACAGGGTAGCTGAAGAGGGAGGATGGAGACCCACTCCTCTGGGTTAACCCTCCCAGGTGGGGAAGGAAGGGCCCTTGACCTTTGTTCCATGGTGGCTCCCCAGGCCTTCAATGTGATCAATGGTGGCTCCCATGCTGGAAACAAGCTGGCCATGCAGGAGTTCATGATCCTTCCTGTGGGGGCTGAGAGCTTCCGGGATGCCATGAGGCTCGGCGCGGAGGTCTACCATACCCTCAAGGGGGTCATCAAGGACAAGTACGGCAAGGATGCCACCAATGTCGGGGATGAAGGTGGCTTTGCTCCCAACATCCTGGAGAACAGTGAGGGTGAGGCTGGTTCAGAAGAAGCTCATTGTGTTCAGAGGGCGACAGGACAGATGCACTCTGCCGAGTCCTGAGGAGCGTGGGTAGAGCATCCCTGGGCTCCTGTGAACCCCAGGTGGTACCAGGGCTGGCTTTAGAGCCTATCAGGTTCACAGGCTGATCTAGGACAGGTTTTTGCCTGCCTAGCCAGACCTGGTAGCATCTGTAAATTCTCGCTGGAGCCCCTGGGGATCCTGGGAGAGGGACCAGGTGACCTGTGTCCTATTCTTTAACTCCACAGGCACCTCAGTTTGATGAAATATACCATAATTTAGGGAACCCATTCCTAATGTATACTGCCTCTAGGACTGCTAATTTTCCTGTATCCTGGTAGAAACTGTATAAGTAGTACTTAACAGTGAAGTTTCTCTGCAGGGGCAGTGGCACATGCCTATAATCACAGCTGCTCAGGCAGCTGAGGCAAAATTACAAGTTCAAGGCCACCCTGAGCAGCTTAGCAAGACCTTGTCTCAAAAATAAATCGACTGGAAAAAAAAATAAAAAATAAATCGACTGGGGTGTAACAGTGTTAGATCACATGCCCAAAATACTAGCAGCCCTGGATTTGATCCCTAGACAGCAAAACAAAGGAAGGTTAAGGTTCTGAGGTGGTCACTTGCCTCAAAGTAATTTATAACTTTGAAGAGTTATAAATTACTGGGTGATGATATTTCTTTCTTTTTTCTTTCTTTTTTTTAGACAGAGTCTTGCTATGTAGTTTACACTGGCCTTGAACTCACTATGTAGCCCAGGCTGTCCTCGAACTCATAGCAATCCTCTCCTCAGCCTGTGGGATTACAGGTGTCTGCCACCACACCTGGCTGGGTGTTGATCTTTCTTACTTAACTCTATGCTTCCTTGTTCTTGTCTGTAAAATGGGAATATAACAATTTCTGCCTTGTAGTACCAATGTGAGGATGAAATGAGACCACATATGTAAAGTGCTTAGGTGATATGATCCCAATAAAAAATGTTGACTGTTAGGAACAGTACCATTCCTTTTCCCCCGACACCTAGGTGCCAGCCCAATAACCAGCATAGCCATAACTCCCCTGGCAGCGGATTCCCACCCTGCTCTTTCTTTTCTCTGCCTCTTCCTTCCCTATGCTCTCCTTCTTATAACCTCACTTTTTTCATCTCTAGCCTTGGAGCTGGTGAAGGAAGCCATTGATAAGGCTGGCTACACGGAAAAGATTGTCATTGGCATGGATGTCGCTGCCTCAGAGTTTTACCGCGATGGGAAATATGACTTGGACTTCAAGTCTCCAGCCGATCCTTCCCGATACATCACTGGGGACCAGCTGGGCGCGCTCTACCAGGACTTTGTCAGGGACTATCCTGGTGAGAACGGGGATGTGAGACTGTAATCTCACCACCTGGGAGGCTGAGGCAGGAGGACTGGTGTGAGTTCAAAGCCAGTCTGGGCTTCATAGTGAGTTCAAAGCCAGCCTGTACTACACAGCAAGATTCTGTTTCAAAACAACCCCCACCTAGCAGGCACGATGGCACATGCCTTTAATCCCAGCACTCTGGAGGCTGAGATAGGCGAAGTGTTGTGAGTTCAAGGCCAGCTTGTGCCACAAGGTGAGCGCAAGGCCGGCCTGAACTACATAGTTCGATCCTGTCTCAAAAAAACTAGGACTGGGAGTTTGGCTCAGAGACTTACACGCCTGCCTGACAGGTGTAAGGTTGTGAGTTTGATCCCCAGTGCCACAAAAACAAAACAAAACAAAACACAACCCCCCCCCAAAAAAAAACATAGATGAAGGGCAGGCAGACCTGCTGGGGCAACTCAACTTTGTGGGTGCCAGCTCAGTTGCCAGGTAGAGATGTGTTAAGGGGAACCTGAGAAGTAGGGCTGGGGTGAAGGAGCCTGCTGCAGACAGGACTTTGCACGTTGTGTAAATGTGCAAGGCCCTGTGATGCTTCAGTTTCCATCTGCTTCAGGTTCTGATTAGAGGCCACTGGGATCATGGGGAGGGGGGATCATGGGATCTTGGGGTGGGAACCAGGGACGGTGAGACAGGCTGGCAAACTAGTGCATTTCAGTATCTTTGATTGAAACTGTGGCTGCAGGATGGACCTGTGAGTGATGGGTGAATAGAGAAGATGACTGAAGAGGGACTAAACTACCCACTCCAGGTCTACCAAGGGCTTCTGCCTGGGGGAGGAGACAGCTGGGCTCTGTCCTCCTGAGATAGAGCAAGAAAAAGCAGAAACTACAGCAGGAAGGGGTTTGACTAATAATGAAGAAGGGCTTCCCGGCAGTGACAATAGGAAAGTGCAAAGTGAGGTTGCAGGAAGGTTCTGACCCTTGTTATTGGTTTGCATTTTTTATTTTGTTATTTTTGGTACCAGGGATCGAACTCACAACCTCGTGCCTGCCAGGCAGGCACTTACGCCACTGAGTTAAATCCCCGGCTGAACCCTTGTTATTGGAAGGCTTATGAAGTAAGACTCAGGAGTTGGGGGTAGTGGTACATGTGTGTGATTCCAGCACTCTGGGAAGCTGACACAGGATTACAAGTTTGAAACCAACATGGGCACCTTAGTAACTTAGTGAGACCCTCAAAAAATTAAAGAACATAAATAAATAAATACATAAGCCAGGCATGGTAGCACACACCTGTAATCCTAGCACCTGGGATGCTGAGGAAGGAGGGTCCCTGTGAGTTGGAGGGTGGCCTGGGCTACATCGTGAGTACAGGGCCAGCGTGAATTGCATAGTGAGACCTTGTCTCAAAAAGCAAAACAAACCAAAACACTCCATAAAAACAAATAAGATAAAAAAAAAAAAAATGAGCCGGGCGTGGTAGCACACGCCTTTAATTCCAGCACTCAGGAGGCTGAGGTAGGCGGAGCGTTGTGAGTTCGAGGCCGGCTTGGGCTACAACGTGAGCATGAGGCCGGCCTGAGCTACATAGTGGGACCCTGCCTCAAAAAACCAGGGCCTGGAGTTTGGCTCAGTGCCTTAAGCGCCTGCCCTGGCAGGCGCGAGGTTGTGAGTTCAATCCCCGGTGCCAAAAAAAAAAAAAAAATGAGTTGGAGAGCAGCCATAGCGAGTTCAAGGTCAGGTGAGACCCTGTCTCAAAAGACAAAAACAACAAACAAAAGAAGCATTTGGGGCAGGCTTATTTTATTTTGGGGAGAGTGGGTGGAGGGAGAACAAGCAGGCTTTGTTAGTCAGGTGACCTCAGCATCTCAGAAAATCAAAGCGGGGGCATCCCTGCCTGAACAGAGATCCAGGCAGGGTGACAGTCCCTCATACTCCCTCTGCAGTGGTCTCCATCGAGGACCCATTTGACCAGGATGACTGGGCAGCATGGTCCAAGTTCACAGCCAATGTAGGGATCCAGATTGTGGGTGATGACCTGACAGTGACCAACCCAAAGCGCATTGAGCGGGCGGTGGAGGAAAAGGCCTGTAACTGTCTGCTGCTCAAGGTCAACCAGATCGGCTCTGTCACTGAAGCCATCCAGGCGTGAGTGGCTGTTGGCCTCTTCCTGGCCCCGCTGCTGAAGGGAGCAGGGAACCCAAGTCCCCTTCCTGTTTTCTCAGCCCTTCCCTCTGTGGCCCTGGTTCTCGGCCCGTGCCCCGTGTTTCTCACCACAGACCAGGGTGGGTGGGGCTGGGCGAGCTCTGGAGTGCACGCCAGAGCTCAGGCTGGTGTATGGTGTAGGTGCAAGCTGGCACAGGAGAACGGCTGGGGCGTCATGGTGAGTCACCGCTCAGGGGAGACCGAGGACACCTTCATTGCTGACCTGGTGGTGGGGCTGTGCACTGGCCAGGTAAGGGGCAGCCTGCAGGTGGAGGGGGGTCTTGGTGGAATTGGTGAGTTCTTGGTTAAGGTGGGTCTCTCCTGCAGGTGTTGGAGGGCATCCAGCAAGTTTCAACAGCAGATTTCAGGGCTGGGGGTGTAGCTCAGTGGGAGGCCCTAGGTCTTATCCTCAGTACCAGAGGGGAAAAAAAAGTGCAAGAGATTTCTTTTCTGAAGGTGAAGGGGACAGCTGCTAAGCTGCTTGTGTTTTGGAAATGTTTCAGATCAAGACTGGTGCCCCATGCCGTTCTGAGCGTCTGGCTAAGTACAACCAGCTCATGAGGTGAGGGTATTGGGGAATGGGAACCCAAAGCCATGGGGGTTAAAAGCCTCATTTCCCATGCCTATAATCACAGCACTGAAGGAGGCTGAGGCAGGAGGATCAAAGCGAGTTCAAGGCCAGCCTGGTCTATGTAGTGAGACCCTGTCTCAAAAACAAAAACTGGGCAGGGGATATAGCTCAGCGGCATAAGCGCCTGCCTGGCAAGGGTGAGGTTGTGAGTTCTATCCCCAGTACTAAAAAAAACAAAACAAACCCAACTGGACCTGTAACTCAGTGGCACACACTACTTCAATCCCCAGTACCAAACATGCACTCACAGTCACACATACACAAAAAGTTGTTCATTGTTCTACCTCCAGCAGCCTGTCTTTCTGCTTCTCTCTCAGAATTGAAGAAGAGCTGGGAGATGAGGCTCGCTTCGCTGGACATAATTTCCGCAACCCCAGTGTGCTGTGAACCCTCTTCTTGCCTGGACACTTGGACCCTCTGTCCCATCCTCTTGGAACCTCCTCCTCCTCACTGTCCTGCCCTGTGATAGTTCACCCCCGCCCCCATCCTGAGCCAGGGCACCCAGAACCCCTGACTAACCTGCTCTGGCTGCTCCTCGGTGAACCCAAGCCCTGCTTCTTTGCTCTCCTCTCTGAGCCCTGTCCTCTGGGGTTCCATACCCTGCATTTCCTCTTTCTATTCTCTCTTCCCTCAAAGACTGGAGATGGGAACAAGGGTTTGTAAGGGGGTCTGCGGAAGGGCATCTTTCTGTGATGGGAGCTTCGGGGCTGGTGTGTTGAGGTGTTGGGAGTGGGGCCACATGTCACTGCCTCCCCTGCCCTGTGTGTCTTCCATGTTGCGTGTGAGCCATGAACTGTGTGGAGTGTGCTGGGTGTGTGGTCATACCTGGCTAGGGCTTTAGTGCATTTATTTATCCATTTATTTTTCATTCATCCTGTTAATTATTCATCTCCCTATGACCCTAGGAACTAAAAACCTAACTTGAGGGGACTGCCTCTGTATGTCACGTGGCTGTGATCCCCCAATGAGCTGGGGCGAGCGGGTTTGCTGACATGGGAAGGGTAACCAAGAATGGCCTTAACATCTGTTGTGTTGTATTAACCGAAGCCTGGGTTGGTGCAGAGTGGAGTGTGTGCCTGGGGGGGCTCCTCCTCTATTTTCTCTCCCCAGTGCTAGATTCTCTGTTCCTCCTTCAGCTGCTTGCTCTGCTGTGCCGTGTTCCACAGTTGCCACCACCACTATGGCGTTGAAATGAGCTCCACTATTAAAAGTCTGAGTCACAGTGCATTCTTATGTCTGAGGAGTCTTACCTGCCGCATGTGAGGGGAAAGAAGATGGAGGACCTGGATAATGGTGTAACTGGATATCAGAGTGGGGAGGGGAAGATCAGCCAAACAAATGTGGCCACAATGATGGCACTGCCCACTTCACCTGGCTAGGTGGGCTCCATGTTGGCCCTCCCTTCTCAGTAGCAGGTCTGAATCCATGACCTAGGGGAATCAGGCTTGTTTGGAGACAGTCTCACCATATAGTGTGGGCTGGCCTTGAACTTGCTTTTGTAGCCCAGGCTGGCCTTGAACTCACATGAATCCTCTTTCTTGCCTTGGCTTCCCAAGTGTTGGGATTACAGGCATGTGCCCCCAAACCTGGTGGAATTGGGCATTCTTAACCTGGGGTCTTGAAGTCCCTGGAACTAAAAATGATGGGTGCGTAGTTGGGAGAATTTGGGAGGAAAGAGGTCTAAAGTATTTCCAGATTCCCAGAGTCCTTGGCAAGGGCTAAGGCGTGTGTGACTGGGCTTCTACCCACAACATCCTGGCTAGTTCTAAGGTAGGATAGGACCCCGTGGCCATGAGTTCTTACAGGATGGGGAACTGGGGAGGGAAGGATGGTACCAGGGGTTTTGAGGTAGGGCTGAGGCAACTGAAACCTCTGACAACTCTTAAGACAGGACTTGAAGAGCTCAGCAGATCTTGGACTGGCTGGACTGTGAGCGGGGTGTGGCGCGTGGCCAGAGCTTCTGCTTCAAGCTGCTCAGCTGCACTCCAGGGACCATTCTGGGGGACATCATACTCAGTGCCCTGGGCTGCAGGGTCCACACAAGGGCAGCTGCAGCCACTAGGGGGAGCCAGGGTTTTGCAGGACGCTGCGAGAGGCCCAGCCCACATTGGGTGGGCAGAAATTCAAGGCTGTACCCTCTGAGGGCCTCCCACTCCGCTTATACCGAGTTTTGTCCTGGCTTCTTCTGCCATGCAGCATACTTCAAGTCTCAAACAAGATTCCAGCTGAGTATCGGCAGGGCCCACGTATCTGCCTTCATTCCTGTGTCTCTGACATTGCAGCCATTTTCAATTCAAAGAGCTGCTTGCTGCCCTCTTCCTTCCCTGTGCCTCTTAATTTCAATGTGGGCATCTCATCTTTCCCTCCTCCTAGTGCCCCTTTCCACTCCCTTGGGGCTCACAGTACTTTTCTCTGTGGCCGTCTGTTTTCTCTGGGATCCATGACCTCCATCCTTCTTCAGTAACTAAGGCTAGTCAGGATGATTGTAGTTGGAGCCACCTTTCCTAACCTCAGCCTTTTCTTCCCTCTTTCTTTGCTAGGTTGCCTTTTCTGACAGGTACTGGGTTGGATTGGGTTACAGCTGGCTCTGCCTGGGCCTCCCAGGCCCCTCTCTCCACTTTCCTTTTGTGCCGTTGCCTGGAGACCAGTGGGTTGTGGGGGGCTGGGGCCAGAGAGGGAGCTGGGGTGGGTGGTGGGGGTGTGTGTGGTACGTTCCCTGCAACCAGAGTTGTGAGTCTGGCCTCAGGTAAGGGAGCAATCAAGAGGGGCAGGTCTGGCTTCTCTTCCCACTTTCTCCATGCCCTGTCCCTACCTCTGGCTAAATTTTTCTTTTAGGCTCAGATAAAGCACCATCCTAGCCCATGTCTTAGTGCTAAAAAAAAACAAGAGAAAAACTCAGACAGGAAGGGATTTGGGAAGGGTCTGGGCCAGGGACCAGTGAGAGACTGAACTGAGAAGTCAGAAAGGAAACAAGGGGAGTCGGGGGAGGAGGGAAGGAGCACACGGGGTCCTACAGCCTTGAGGGAGGCAGGGGTGCCGGGAGCTGAAGGCCTGGTCTGAGACAGGCCCTAGGAGGGGCAAGGAAGGTGAGCGTGGGGTGGTACAGTGAGTCCCAGCTCACTCAAGGGACTTCAGAGTGATGATTCATTCCCAGGCCAAGGAAACATTCTTGCTCCTGTTCCTCGTTCCCCAGTGCTTTGCAATCTGTTTAGAGCTTTTCAGTGCTCCTAAAACTTGGCTAAGTCTGGCCTAAGGAACTGTGACACAAAACCTTTGTTGCTACAGAGCCAACCTCATTTCCCAGCAGGCAGGTGAGAACCTGCTGGCTCAGTACCCCCACCCCCTCCAGGGGGACTGGCTCCACGAGTACCCTACCCCCCCCAAATATGAAGAGTTACTGAGGGTTCCCAATCCAGACTCCAGCTCCGGGTCTTCCTCATTCCCAGTCTGTTTCCCTCCCTTTCTCTGGCCTTCCCAATTTCAGCTGCCAAAAATCACCCTGTCTTTCTGGTGTCCTTTGTCCTGGGAGATGTTGCTGCTTGGTGTGAGGCCAGGGAGGGAGCTCAGAAGAAGGCACTGGTGGTGGGTGACGGGGGTGCTGGCTTCAAGGATGAAGGACGGGGTGGCGGGCACTGACAGTCTTCGTGGAGGGGAAAGGCAGGGCTAGGAAGACCCTGCTGTCTGGTGGGGATGGGCTCCAAACGGAACTACTGGGCTAGGAAGCTGGGGCACTTGGGGAGGCAGGCCACACGGAGCCCAAGTCCCACCTGTCCCCTTCCCTGTGGCCTCAGATACCAATGAGTGACAACTTCAACAGCCTTGAGGAGGAAAATGGAGGTGGCAGTAGGTGGAGGAGCCTGAGGACCATGGCCCCTCCTGCTGTAGCCTTCAACTGCCCAGGGCCTGTACCCCCAATTTCTGTCACCTCTTATACTCCTCTCTCAATCAACGACCTTCCCTTCATGTTGCCAACAATGGCCTTGTTTATCTTCCATCTTCTTTGCATCTTCTTTAACCCCGTCTCCGAGTTATCTGCCAAAGGAAACCCTGCTCAGTTGACCGGAAGCCCTCAGCCCCAGGATGGGCCACCTGCCACTCAGAATCCACTAGTGTGTCCTAGGCAGGCACACGGCCCCATTGGTCTCTTCGCGGGTTCATCATGCCTGCTTTCCGCTGCCTCCTCAGACATCTCTGCACTTCCTTCCTCACCCCTAAGTCTCGCAGTTCTTACTCTTCCCAACACCAGCCACCCTGCAGACTCGACTTTCTTCCAGATACCCCGTCCTTCTATACGTGGCATTTTTTTCAATTCCTCTCTTCTTCAAGTCCCCAAACTTCCATCACATTGTCTCTGAAGACAGCCCCAGCGCCCCTTCCCCTCGGCGCACACCCCACTGCCCCCAAGGCCCCTCAGCCGCCGCGTCTTTCCCCTCGGTAGCCCCCAAACTCCTCCCACTTCGCGAGACCACAGACCCCGCCGCCCCCGGGCTTCCCGAACCCCCAGATCGGCGCCCCAGTGCGGCCCCTCCTCCCGGCCCGGCCCGGCCCGGCCCGGCCAGGCCCGGCCCCTCCGCGGCGCCTCCGTCGCCGCCCGCCGCTCCCTCCCTCCCTCCGCCTCTCGCCCAGCGCTCGCTCCCGGCCCCTGCCTCGTCCTCCGCGCTCCCTCCTTCTCGCTCCTGCTCTCGCTCCCATCCCCCTCTCCCGCGCGCCCTCCTCCCTCCCTCCGCCGGCCGCTTTCCAGCGCGAGTCGCCGGACGCGCCGCCCAGCCCGCCCGCCCGCAGCCGGGCGCCTCGGGCCGGGACCCGCGTGGGGGTCGCCGCGGCCGGGCAGGGGGAGGGGCGAGCAGGCCCGGGCGGGGCAGCTCGGGGCGGGGGCCGGGCGAGGCCGCCTCGGGCCGGGGATCGCGGGGCCGGCGGCGCGGGCGCGGGCGCGGGCGCGCGGGTCGGGCGCGCGGATCCAGCGGCTCCCGGCCGCGGGCGATCGGGCCGGGCTGGGACCAGGGCATGGGGACCGCCCTCCGGGGGGATCGGGGCCGCCGCCGCCGTCGTCGCGGCGGCGACTGAAGCCAGGAAGCGGAGAGGGGGGCGGGGAGCAGCCGCCGCCGCCCCCCGGAGGTGCTGGGCCCGGATCCCGCGCCGAGCCAGCCAGCGTCCCGAACCGCCCAGGTAAGGTCCGCGGTCCCTGGCCCGCCCGTGGGGTTCGGTGACCCGGCCCGGCCCGGCCTGCGGCTCCCCACCCCCACCCTCCTGGTCCCCTCCCGCCGCCGCCGCCGCCGCCTCCATTTGTTATTTCCCGATCGCGTCCCCACTGCGGGCCCTGCGTGGCTGGGCTGGGGTGCGCGGATGGGGCGCCCCGTATAGGGCTGGGGCCCAGGCGCCCCGAGGCCCCGGAGGGTTGGGAAAAGAGGGGTCTCCGGAGCAGTGCTGATGGGGCCGAGGGTGGCCGTGCTCGGGGACCGTGGAGGAGGACGCTGAGGTGGAGGGTTGGGGGGAAAACTGGGTGCTGGGAGGGGTTCTCGGCGAAGCAGAAGGGTTTGGAGAGGTGGGGCGTGAAGGCACTCGGAGAAGCCCCACAAGATCAGAGCCAGGGCGCCAGAACCGGGGTTGCGGGCCTAAGGGACGGAAAGGAAGTGGGAAACGGGAAAGGGGTGTGGTAGGTGGACAGAGAGGGATTCTAACTGCTGCCGAGGAAGGGGCCTGGAGCTGGGGGAAGCGTAGAGTCGGAGGGGAGCGGAGCGGTCCACCTTTGAGAAGCACAGCAAAAGGTTTACGGGGTGGAAGTGGGAAGGCCATGTCTTTTGTGACTCAGTTTTCCTTTCCCTATTCCAGGTCACCTCTGACCCGTTTTCTCAATCGCAGGCATGGTTACTTCTTAAGAGGGGCATCGGACTCAGTAGCGGGTTGCGGGGGGAGATCCTTCTCAAACTAGTGAGGAGGACAGGAACGCTGAAGGCGAGTTAGGAAGAAAGGGTTTCTGGGGGGATAGAGGAGAGGAGAGAACTGGGCAACCTTAGACATTCCAGACAAGTTGTGACCTCCACCTAGAAGTACCCGCGTATTCGCTGTCCCTGCAATTTCTTGAGCAGTCTCCCTTTGTGCCTGGTGTAGGTACCCTGAAGTTCCCGCCCTGGGGTGCTACTCTAGGAGGGTAAGAGTTGCTTCAGGAACTGGGGCGATGGTGGTGGCTGCCAGATGGCCCTCTGGGATGGTCTCTTGTGGGGCATTTTTTTTGCCTTTTTGTTGCCATGGCTGTGATCTATTGGGATGTCCAGTAGGTCGGGTTCAGAATTTGTCCTAGACCTGGGGATGAGTCCTAGGCCTGGGGACTCTTGGTGTGTGGGGGGGCGGTGTTGGTTCCCCCAGTGGTTGGGAGTTTCCCCACCAGGTGCATCCCTGTCCATCTAGTGGGCTGTTGGAGCAGATAGACCTGTTACTTGCAGGTCGTTTGTCTTTCCAAGCCCCCCCACCTAGGCATGGTTGGAGAATGAAATGTTCTTGTTCAAGTTATACCATCTTGGGCTGTGTGTGCGTGTGTGTATGTGTGTGTGTGTGTCTGTGTCTGTGTAGCTTAGTGGTGGAGCACTTGCCCAGTATGCACTAGGTCCTGCGTTTGATGCCCAGACTTGGAAGACAACAAAAACCAAGTTATACCATTTTTAAGCAGTGTGTGTTCTGGGCTCTGTCTCACTTACTGTGTTTCATACACAGTAGTCTTTTTGCTTCTTTGCACTGTTCTTCCATTTTCTTAACCTTGAATTCCTCTTTGCTTTTTGAAACAAGGTCTCTCTATACAGTTTAGATTGACCTCGAACTCGAGGCAATCCTGCCTCAGCCTCTTGAATGCTTAGATTACAGGCACCCACCACAAGGCCCAGCTTGACTTCTTTGAATCTGTCTCCTCCTCCTTCCCAGACTATCCCTAGGGTGATCCCTTCCCTCAGCTAACCTTTGATCTTCTACTTTTCTGACCTTGTGGGCTCTCCATACCTGTCCCAGGTTTGGGTGGCTCAGGAGAGGAGGCTGGGAAACAGCCTAGAGCAGTGCAATACTCTGCCAGCAGCTAGGAGCCCTGGATTGGGCCTGTCTGTGCCTCTAACTCACTATGACCTTGGGCAAGTCATTCTCTTTGAGCCTCACCATTGTAAGATGCAGAGATTATAGGAGAGATGATCTGGAGGCTGCTCTGACAGCCCTGGATTCTAAGAAGGCTTAGGCTGGGACATTGTCATCTGCAGGTCTGGGCTGCACCAGGGTCTCTAGGACTGTTTGGTTCTCTGGCAGGTGTGGAATGATAGGGTCTAGGCCCTGGATCCTGAAATCCATCCTTTATGCTTCCCATATTTCCCCCTTAAATTCTCTTCTTATGTGTACTTGGAGGTTGTTTTTCTGTTCCTCACTATGCTGCCTACCAAGTCTGGTCTCTTAACATTTTCCTTTTGCTGTAAGGTGCACAGTAGGTGCGCTGTCCATTGTAGTCAGAGTGGCTGCCTTCCAGAACTGGAGGAGTGGGACTTAGCTGTTGGTGCTGAATTGTAACTGAGGATCCCCTGCTGTTTCTTATCCCTGGATTACTTCCCCTTGGATGACGGGTTTTCTCCTTAACATGTACTCATTGCAAATTTTCACAGATTTCAACTGATTGACAAAGTAAGGACACACTATCCTTGCTCTGTTCTTCTGGTACCTTGCTGTATTTTTTTGACCTTTTGGGTCTCTGAGCTCTTAACTGACTTGGTGAACAGATGTTCTGATGGAGTGGAGGGGTGGACATCCTGCTTTAGGAGAGCTGCCAAAAATAACCAGTCACAGCTGGATGTGGTGGCACACGCCTATAATCCCAGCACTTGGGAGGCTGAGGCAGGAGGATTGTTGTGAGTTCGAGACCAGTCTGGGCTACAAAGTGGGTTCAAGGCCAGCCTGAACTGCATAGTGAGACCCTGTTTCAAAAAATAGGGCCGGGGATTTAGCTCAGTGACCTAAGCACCTGCCTGCCAGGCTCGAGGTTGTGAGTTCAGTCTCTGGTACCAAAAACAAACAAAAAAGAAAAAAAGATAACTAATCACAAGTCATCTGTTGTGCTTTTATTAACACTGTTTTCACCTCTTGTTGGGTCTTGTTCTTTGAATTTTGTTGGTGTTGTTGATAGTATTTTATTTTTTTGGTACTGGAGATCAAACTCACAACTTCACACCTGCCAGGCAGGTGCTTACGCCACTGAGCTAAAACCCTAGCCCCTGTTGATAGTATTTTAAAACCAATGTCCACGATAAACTAAAAAATGTGGTGTTAGCCACATATTGGGCATAACATCATTTAATGTTTAATTTTTTGGTATTTTTGAGATGGGGTATCTTGATCCTCCTGCCTCAGTCTCCCAAGTGCTAGGATTACAGCTGTGTGCCACCATACCCAGCATCAGACCCGGGGCTTTGTCCCAGATATATTGTGATTCCCCTTTTCCCCCAGTACTAAGGGTTGAACCCAGGGCCTTTGCACTGAGCTTTACCCCCAGCCATTTTTTATTTTTAAGACAAGGTCTCACTAAGTCACTCAGTTGCCTAGGCTGGGCTCAAGTCTGTGATCCTCCTGCCTCAACCTCCCAGACTGCTGGGATTACTGGTGTGTGTGCCATCACACCCAGCTGTATTCAGACTTTTTGTTTTGTTTTGAGGCAGAGTCTTGCTATGTAGTTCAGCCAGGCCTTGAACTTATTTTGTAGCCCAGGCTGGCCTCAAATTCATGACAATCCTCCTGCCTCAGTCTCCCAAGTGCTGGGATTATAGGCATGCACCAACACACCAGGCTGTGTTGTGACATTTTGTTGTGTGTGTGGTACTGGGGATTGAACTCCGGGCCTCGTGCATGTTAGGCAAGTACTGTACCACTGCACTACATCCCCAGCCCCTGTGTTGTGACTCTTAAAGAAACTATTAGTAAGTTGCCTAGAAAAGTTAGACTTCACTGCCTGCCTCATTACAGTTCAGTGGGGGTGAATGAGAAGTAATTACCCTGCATTCCTTGTGGAAAATATGCTACAGTATGTGGAAATGACATTCACCTAGCAGGTCTCCTAAGTCAGAACAGGTATCAGAAGCTTCATGGGTCCCACTAAGGCTAGCAGCACTGGGTTCTAGAAGAACTTCTGACATTACTGGGTTGAAAGGTCTGTGACAAGAGAACACCTGTGTATCCCTAACCTCAGTGAAGAAGCTAGTGAGGTAAAAACAGTAGGAAAATGGCAGTTTTTGCTCTCCTAAGATCTTACAGTCAGTGAGATGCAGAATTGATCCTTAACAAGACATACAAAGTCGCAAATGGAAACAGCTGGCCATGAGGTCAGATATATGATGATATTTGCCTATTGATTTATTGTTGCAGTGTTGGGGGGTTGAACCCAGGGCCTTCCCACTGAGCTCCACCTGCAGGACAGCCCCAGTAAATTTTTTTTTTTTTTTGGTGCCGGGGATCAAACTCACAACCTTACACTTGCCAGGCAGGCGCTTATGCTACTGAGCTAAATCCCTGGCTTTAATTTGTTTTTGAGACAGGGTCTTGCTATGTAGCTCAGGCTAGGTTTTTTTTTTTTTTGGTACCGGAGATTGAAACCATGACCTTGCACTTGCCAGGCAGGCATTTGTGCAACTGAGCTATATCCCTGGCCCCAGGGTAGTTTTGAACTCACTTTGTAGTCCAGGATGACCTTGAATTTATGGTGATCCTCCTGCCTCAACCTCCCAAGTGCTGGGATTGCAGGTTTATATTTTAAGACAGGTGCTCCCTGAGTCACTAAGGTGTCCAGGTTGCAGCAAACTTTCTGTCTTCCTGCCTCAGCCTCCAGAGTGCTGGTATTATAGGTGTTTGCCATCCTCAGTCTCTTTGTGGATGGATTTAGGTGGGTAGGCGCTCTTTGCCAAGGAAAGATAGGCTTGAAGACTGTTGATCTGTATGGTGTGCTTGCTGATGCATATTTTGAGTCTTTTGTGTTTCATATTTTGAGCCTTTGGTACTTAATGTGAAAACCCTGACTTAGGGAATGGATATAGTCATCTTTAAGGGTGCTGTTTCTGGGAACCCCATCACTACAGACCCCAAATCAACAGGTGCTCCAGACCCTTTGGCGCAGTGTAAATGCTGTGTAAATCACTTTATACAGTGTTGTTGAGGGGAAGTAATGACAGAAGAGCCTCCTAGGCCCAACTACTTGATGTATGGAGAAGACTGAGACAAGAAGTGGTCAGTAACAGCTAGAGGGTCTGTGAAAGGGCAAGAGGCCACATGTCACTTCATTCCTGCAGATTCAGGGAAGGCACAATATGCGCCTCACTCAAGTTTCATTTTTGGAACTTTCTGGAATTATTTTCCTTGAGCATTGCTATCCATGGCTGGTTAAGTCTGTGGCAGGGAAACTTGTGGGTAGTTAGCAGCTATACCAGGGAGTGGGTCTCTCCCAGGCTCCAAAAGTGCATTTCTGCACTGTGGTGGTATCTAGATGTGGTTATGGAACTAGCGGGGCTGTGCTCCCGGGTGTTGTACAATAGGACATTCTTCTACCTACTCTGATGTGATCTGTGCGAGTGACCTAGGCCTTCTAAGAATTCTCCCCACCAACTTCTGAGGGGAGCATGGCAAAGTATAGAAGAAAGAGTGTGGCTTTGAAGTCCGAGATGGGACTGGAACCTGGCTCTGTCATTGGTGCCTCACTGTGGGAGGCTGGGCAAATTACAGTCACCATCTCTGAGCCCTGGTTCCCTCCCCTACCTAATGAGAATAGTGATACCCGCTTTTTGGCACTGGTTGTAAATATTCTATAAAATCATGTATGTAAAGGGCCTGACACAAAGAAGGGACTCAGCACATTAAGACTTCAGCCTTACTTTGTGCTTTCTTGCAAGGCCCCTCACGTGGAATCTGCACAAATATTCTGTAGGGATTGTGAAGGGTAAAAGTCCTGCAATTTCCTCAATTGGGGCTCCTACATTTGAATTTTCTGCCTTCCCCAGGCCAGGCAGGTGCTGTACCACTGAACTGTATCCCCGGCCCCTCCCAGAGATAAAAAAAGATGCAAAGTGACCTGTGGGGCTGGCCAGCAGTATCTGTGGTGTTGGTCCCCTTGGCCCCTGACATATACAGTAGTGCCCCCCTGCAGACTCAAGGTGAAGCCTGGTGGTCCTTTCCTGACAGGTCTGGAAAACGGACTGAGAATTCCAGCTCCCGGAGCTGTGCCTGCTGCCTGCCGGCTTCCCAGTCACAGCTGGGGGACTTGGGGCGGGGCAGAGAAGTTTCTGTATTCAGCTGCCCAGGCAGAGGAGAATGGGGTCTCCACAGCCTAAAGAATGAAGACACGACAGAATAAAGACTCGGTGAGTGAGAACTAAGGGACAGAGAAGATTAAGGGTAGGAAGCCGGCAGGGAGGGGCATGAGAAGGCACACTGTGTAGTTGGTGGGATGTAAAGACATCACTAGCCTCTTCCTCCCCCTCAGATGTCGATGAGGAGTGGACGGAAGAAAGAGGCCCCTGGGCCCAGGGAGGAGCTGAGATCGAGGGGCCGGGCCTCCCCTGGAGGGGTCAGCACGTCCAGCAGTGATGGCAAAGCTGAGAAGTCCAGGCAGACGGCTAAGGTATTCTGTCCCCGGGTCCCCCTGGATGCCCACGAGGGGCACAGGGGCGCTGTGTGTCCTCATCGAGCAGAGGGTGGCATGGGTCCTTGGAAGGGAAATGACAGGATTCTCTTTCTCCGTAACAGAAGGCCCGAGTTGAAGAAGCTTCCACCCCAAAGGTCAGCAAGCAAGGCAGGAGCGAAGAGATCTCAGAGAGTGAAAGCGAGGATACCAATGCACCAAAAAAGACCAAAACTGAGGTGGGAGACTTTGCTGCCATCCTGACCCATAGTCTGATCATTCTTTTCCCAAATTTCCTTCCATTCAGTATTCCTACTTTGGTCTCTGCTGGGATATGGAGAAAAATCATATCTTACTGCTTATTAAATGTCCCAAAAGTCAGACAGATTTTCAGGGCTTTGATCAGACCATAAATGACCAGACAGGACAATAGGGGCCTGGAAGAATTGGGGTGGGGGTGGGGGTCACAGGCTGAGAAATCTTAGTGGAAGGAACAAATTATAAGGAGAAGCTGGGCATGGTGGCACACACCTGTAATCTCAGCATTTAAGAGGCTGAGGCAGGAGGATTACCATGAGTTTGAAGCCAGGCTGGGATACATAGTGAGTTCAAGGCCAGTGTGAACTACAAATCAAGACCCAAAAACCCCAATCAAACAAAACCTTTTAAGTAGAGTGAAGAAGTGTTTTTGTTTGTTTGTTTTTGTTTTTTAAGGAACCAAGGGTTTGGGGGATGGTTAAAGGGGCCAGTGAGATGAGAGGAGGGTAGGTGTGAGAAGGAGGAGGGGGTTCGGAGTTGTGAAGAGGGAGAAGGCCTTGAGATGGACACTTGGAACTGACAAGTAGGGTGAATGAGCTGAGGGGAGGAGGATTCCCAGAGGCTTGAGCGAGTGCTGTGGGGAGGCTGTGGGGAGAGGGGGCCCCAGTCTTGGTCTTGGGGAGGCAGGAAAGGGAAAGGGGAGAACAGCCCTCCTCTCTGTAGCAGGAACTCCCTCGACCACAGTCCCCCTCGGACCTGGACAGTCTGGACGGGCGGAGCCTGAATGATGACGGCAGCAGTGACCCAAGGGACATAGACCAGGACAACCGCAGCACGTCCCCCAGCATCTATAGCCCTGGGAGTGTGGAGAATGACTCCGACTCATCTTCTGGCCTGTCCCAGGGCCCGGCCCGCCCCTACCACCCGCCTCCACTTTTCCCTCCGTCCCCTCCACCGCCAGACAGTGCCCCCAGACAGCCCGAGCCTGGCTTTGAACCCCATCCTTCTGTGCCCTCCACTGGCTATCATGCTCCCATGGAGCCCCCCACATCCCGAATGTTCCAGGCTCCTGGGGCCCCTCCCCCTCACCCACAGCTCTACCCTGGGGGTGGAGGGGGAGGAGTTTTGTCTGGACCTCCATTGGGGCCTAAAGGGGGAGGGGCTGTCTCTTCAGTGGGGGCCCCTAGTGGGGGCAAGCAGCACCCCCCACCCACAACCCCCATTTCTATATCAAGCTCTGGGGTCAGTGGTGCTCCCCCAGCAAAGCCACCCAGTACTCCAGTGGGTGGTGGGAACCTAGCCTCTGTGCCACCGCCAGCCACTTTCCCCCATGTGACACCAAACCTGCCTCCCCCACCTGCCCTGAGACCCCTCAACAATGCCTCAGCCTCTCCTCCTGGCCTGGGGGCTCAGCCAATCCCAGGGCATCTGCCCTCTCCCCATGCTGTGGGCCAGGCAATGGGTGGACTTCCTCCGGGCCCAGAGAAAGGCCCAGCTCTGGCCCCCTCGCCCCACCCCCTGCCCCCTGCTTCTTCCTCCTCTGCCCCAGCACCCCCAATGAGGTATCCCTATTCATCCTCTAGCAGCATCTCCGCAGCCTCCTCCTCCAGTTCTTCTTCCTCTTCCTCTGCCTCCCAGTACCCAGCTTCCCAGGCCCTGCCCAGTTACCCGCACTCCTTTCCTCCCCCTACAAGTCTCTCAGTCTCCAATCAGCCTCCCAAGTATACTCAGCCTTCTCTCCCATCCCAGGCGGTGTGGAGCCAGGGTCCACCCCCACCTCCTCCCTACAGCCGCCTCTTGGCTAACAGCAGTGCCCACCCAGGCCCCTTTCCTCCTGCTGGGGCCCAGGCCACTGCACACCCTGCCGCCCCAGCACATCATCACCACCAGCAGCAACCGCAACCCCAGCCCCAGCCTCCACCCCAGCAGCCGCCGCCACCACCACAGCACCATGGAGGCTCTGGACCCCCGCCCCCAGGAGCATACCCACACCCTCTGGAGAGCAGTGGCTCCCACCACGCACACCCCTATGCCATGTCTCCCTCCCTGGGGTCCCTGCGGCCCTACCCACCAGGCCCAGCACACCTGCCCCCACCCCACGGCCAGGTGTCCTATAGCCAGGCAGGCCCCAGCGGCCCCCCAGTCTCCTCTTCCAACTCCTCCTCTTCCTCCTCTCAAGGGTCCTACCCTTGCTCACACCCCTCCCCTTCCCAGGGTCCCCAGGCGGCGCCCTACCCTTTCTCCTCGGTGCCTCCGGTCACCACCTCCTCGGCCACCCTTTCTACAGTCATTGCTACCGTGGCTTCCTCGCCAGCAGGCTACAAAACGGCCTCCCCACCTGGGCCCCCACCCTACGTCAAAAGAGCCCCATCCCCATCCCCGGGGACCTACAAGACCGTAACCCCGCCCGGGTACAAGCCGGGCTCACCGCCCTCCTTCAGAACGGGGACCCCGCCGGGCTATCGGGGCGCTTCCCCGCCTGCGGGTCCGGGGACCTTCAAGCCGGGCTCGCCCACCGTGGGCCCCGGGGCTCTGCCGCCCCCGGGGCCCTCGAGCTTATCCTCCCTACCGCCGCCGCCAGCTGCGGCCCCTGCCTCAGGGCCACCCCTGAGCGCCACGCAGATCAAGCAGGAGCCGGCCGAGGAGTACGAAGCCCCCGAGAGCCCAGTACCCCCGGCCCGCAGTCCCTCGCCCCCTCCCAAGGTGGTGGATGTGCCGAGCCACGCCAGCCAATCGGCCAGGTGAGTGTGGGTGTGGGAGGGGTGAGGCCTTTTGTGCCTTACTGGAGATTGAGACTTGGGCCTTCACAGTGAGATACGTTCCCAGCCTTTTATTATGAAGAACAGAAATATTTATTGAGAGAGAAAGCTTCTGTCTGAGAGACAGAAGGGATCCTTGAGTGGGTTGCCCAATTATTTTGAGCCACGGTCTCGCGAAGAATCCCAGGCTGGGCTTGAATTTGCTATTCTGTGTCGGCCTCCCAGAGTGCAGGGATTACACATGCGCGCCACCACCCCGGCTCAGGCTGTTCTTAGACGTGCACCAGGCAGGGTGCCCTGGCCCGCGCGCCCCCGGTGGATGGCAACCCGAGGGGCTAAGAGCGCGCTGCCTCCGCGCCCGGCAGGTTCAACAAACACCTGGACCGCGGCTTCAACTCTTGCGCGCGTAGCGACTTGTACTTCGTGCCGCTGGAGGGCTCCAAGTTGGCCAAAAAGCGGGCCGACCTCGTGGAAAAGGTGCGACGCGAGGCCGAGCAGCGTGCGCGCGAAGAAAAGGAACGCGAGCGGGAGCGGGAGCGCGAAAAGGAGCGCGAGCGCGAAAAGGAGCGCGAGCTGGAACGCAGTGTGGTGAGTGCGTCACGAGATGCGCCACCCGCTTTTCCCTCCTTCCTTTGCGCGGTGCTCGTGGGTTGGTGGGGAGGCGGGAAAGTCACTTCGCCACCTGTCGGAGAGGAGGAACCACTGCAGCTCGAAGGAAGGAACACAAGAGGATTGTGGGGGCACTCGTGGGCGGGGCTTGCTCCGGGAGGGTAGCAGGAAGGGAAAATACAGGGAAAACGGGCAGGAAAGGACCTTTTAGGAACAGGCAACGTTCCCATAACTGCACTTTTGACTCCATTTCTGTACCTTGCAGAAGTTGGCACAGGAGGGTCGCGCTCCAGTGGAGTGCACATCTTTGGGCCCAGTGCCTCATCGCCCTCCGTTTGAACCAGGCAGTGCTGTGGCTACAGTGCCGCCCTACCTGGGTCCTGACACTCCAGCCCTGCGCACTCTAAGTGAATACGCCCGACCTCACGTCATGTCTCCAGGCAATCGCAACCATCCTTTCTATGTGCCCCTGGGGGCAGTGGACCCGGGGCTCCTGGGTTACCCAGCTCTGTACAGCAGTGACCCCGCTGCCCGGGAGAGGGAGCGGGAAGCCCGTGAACGAGATCTCCGTGACCGTCTCAAACCTGGCTTTGAGGTGAAGCCTAGTGAGCTGGAACCCCTGCATGGGGTCCCTGGGCCAGGCCTGGATCCCTTCCCCCGACATGGGGGCCTGGCTCTGCAGCCTGGCCCACCTGGCCTGCACCCTTTCCCTTTTCACCCGAGCCTGGGGCCCCTGGAGCGAGAGCGTCTAGCGCTGGCAGCTGGGCCAGCCCTGCGGCCTGACATGTCCTATGCTGAGCGGCTGGCAGCTGAGAGGCAGCACGCAGAAAGGGTGGCAGCCCTGGGCAATGACCCGCTGGCCCGGCTGCAGATGCTCAACGTGACCCCGCATCACCACCAGCACTCCCACATCCACTCGCATCTGCACCTGCACCAGCAGGATGCCATCCATGCAGGTGAGCTGCCAACTACTTGCTGTGGCCTTTGGGGCCACCCCCCAGGCCTGACCCAGCTTCTCTTTTCCTTGGGCCAGAGCATCCTTCCCTGGAGTGGCAGGAACCTCTCTTGAGACTGCTGCCCTGGTCTTTGCCTCCCTGACCTTCCCCGAAGCCCTCCATATAGCCCAGCATCTCCTGACAAAGGCCCAGCTGGAACCCTACCCTGCCACTTTCTCTCTCTTTTTTTTTTTTTTTTTTTTTTTTGGTACTGGGAAGTGAACTCAGGACCTCACGCTTGCAGGCAGGCACTGTACCACTGAGCTATATCCCTGGCATCTTTCTTCTTTTTGGGGTATTGAAGATTGAAGCTAGATCCTTCACACTGAGCTATATCGCCAGCTCTTTTTTTATTTTTTTTAATAGCCTGCCTCAGCCTCCCACTCATCATGCTGGAACTGTCACCCTGTCAATGCCTTACACTCAGGTTCATTCTAGGTTCCTTGTGTCATCTTGTTAACCTCTTTTCTTTTGTCTTATTTCATATGCATCTATCATCTTCCACCTGACAGTAGCTTGCGTTTCTTTCCTCCTTCTCAAAGTGCTCCAGCAACTGGTCTCTCCTGTGTCATTCCTGGGTTCCTACTCCCAGGAGTGTCTCTTTCTATCTGTCTCCCAGGTCTTTGGGCTTCTGTTCTGCCTTTATTTTCCTATGAATCCCCTTGTGTTTGGTAGTCTCTGTCTCTTCCCAGGCTTTGATCCCAAATGCATGCTTTCCCCTAACCCTGCCTTCTAGTGACACATGCTCTTCTTTGCCCTTCAGCCTCCGCCTCGGTGCACCCTCTCATTGACCCCCTGGCCTCAGGCTCTCACCTTACCCGGATCCCCTACCCGGCCGGGACCCTCACTAACCCCCTTCTTCCTCACCCTCTGCACGAGAACGAAGTTCTTCGTCACCAGCTCTTTGGTAAGGACAGAGGTCAGGGTAGGGAGGCTGTGAAGAACCCAGAGGGGAAATGTGGGTGATGGGAGGGGCCAAGTAGGGTTTTCAAGGGATGAGGAGTTGGGATTGGAACCCGGAGAAGCTTAGGCGTAATTCCTCTCCATTGCTGGCAGCTTGCAGGAAGGCTGTTCCCTTGTAGTCCTGTGCGGACAGAGTAGCTGGCTGTCTCTTCCCCCAGGGCGGGTGCTCAGTATCCACCAGTCATGAGCCCCCGTCCTTCGCAGCTGCCCCTTATCGGGACCTACCAGCCTCCCTGTCCGCTCCGATGTCGGCAGCGCATCAGCTGCAGGCCATGCACGCACAGTCGGCCGAGCTGCAGCGCTTAGCGCTGGAACAGCAGCAGTGGCTGCATGCCCACCACCCCCTGCACAGTGTGCCGCTGCCAGCCCAGGAAGACTACTACAGGTACTGCCCACCGAGCACGGCTCACCTGCCCTCACCCTCACCAGTGCTAGCTCATCGCAGTCTGATCTCTCTCTGCCCCTTCCCTCTCTAGTCACCTGAAGAAGGAAAGTGACAAGCCGCTGTAGAGCCTGCGGTCAGAAGCCCTCCCAAGGCTCCTGCGCCCGGACCGGGAGGACCGGCTCGCCACCCAGCACGAAGAGATGGTGCTGCTCAGTGTCAGGGGCTCTGCAGCTGGGCAGAGGGAGGAGGGAGGAAGGGACGCACAGAAGGCCAAGGCCAGGGGTGTGTGCACGGGGGGAGGGGCAGAAGCCCACAGCGTCGCGGACCAGGTCCCTCTTTGTTGTCCCTGGCTCCCCTCATCCCTGGTGCCCCACCTTCAGTTGCGCCCCGCCCTGCCCCGTTGGTGTGATGATCTCATCTGTTAGATGTGGCTGTTTTGCGTAGCATCGTGTGCCACCCCTTCCCCCTACCCCGCCCCTGTGTGCGCGCCCCCTCTGCGATGTCTGCCCTTGTCCCGCCCCACATTAATAATTTATATATATAAATATCTATATGACGCTCTTTAAAAAAACATCCCAATCAAAACCAACCAAACAAAAACACCCTCACGACTCCCCAGAAAGATGTCTGTGACTTGTTCTTTGTGGGCCATGGGGCTGGGACGGGGGTCTTTTGGGGCCTGGAAGCAGGAGATAACCCGGACTGAGGGGCTGGGTGTGGGCCCTGACCAGACAGGAGACCCTGATGACTCCGGATACTCAGCTGTGCTGGTCCCTCCCTTGCCCAGACTGGCAAGGGCCTGGAGCCCCGGGAGAAACCCACAGAGGGCGTGGCCAGGCTTAGCAAATCACTCGCCTTGGAAGTGATTCTGTCACTCATTCTCCTAGTGCCCCTGGAGCCCCCTGGAAGGAGGGCTTCAGAGTCCTGAGTCTTCTCATACAACTTTCAGACTGGGATGGGAGGCCAGGGGAGTTGGACATAGTTTCAACATGCCAATGACATTAAGCACCTATCCCCGCGCCCGCCTTCGGCATCGAATTGAACCCTGGCCCTTTCAGGCTGGCTGGGCTCCCATTCGCCATTCTCCTGCGTCAGCTTCTCTGAATGCTGGGATTACAAGCATGCACCACGCCCCGCCAGCACCTGGTATTAACTATCCTTGGGTCCGAGAGTGGCGACAGCTTCAACCGCCTGGAAGCGTCTGTGCCAGTTTAGCAAAACACTAGCTGAAGGGGCTCCCTGGGCTTTTTATTGCTGCCAATCACTGTCTTCACGTTTAAAAAAGAGACTGTGATTGGTTGGTTTTTCAACCAATCAGCATTAGAATCATTTGCATAGCAGATATCAAACGTTCAGAAACTCTAGAAATAAATGATTTCGCTCAGTTCTTTGGAGTACCGTTTTCTCCTACTGAAAGGCTAGTGTGCTTTGTTGTTTATATATCAGAGAGGCTGGGAAGAAAAAAATATAAATCACCCTGATCTCACCCTCACCAAAAGTGGAGTGGGTGGATACCCCTAGCTCGCTCCACGCAATACTCCAAAAGTGTTACAGCTCTTTTAGAATTTGTCTAGTAGGTTTTCTGGCCTTTGCTGGAAAACCCCCCCGCTCGAGTTATATGTAAGACCGATATTATTGTTTCTAGTGCTCATAAATCATTTCTATAAATTAGTTGTACAGATCCTGGGTTTTTTTTCAACCGGGAGTCGTGTGACGCTAGGAAACTTCCGGCTGCGTTTCATACAGCTTCCTTTTCGCCTAGCTAGTGCTTTGCTTGCACGGCGTTTGTTTGGCGGTATTCCCCGTTCCAACGTGCGTTACATTTTCGGCATCCCATGGCGTCGGCTTCGGGGCAGCCCGCGGCTCTGAGCGCCGAGCAGGCTAAGGGTGAGCAACGTCTGGGGGTGCGGGGCGGAGGGCGTAGAGCTACGGCCTAAAAGATGGGCGCGGGGTGCCTTTCTTTTCGCTTCCAAGCATAGGTGTTCCAAAGATGAGAGTAGGTGCTGCCCGCTGCTGCGGCTTATTAACTCCGTCTTTTTTGGCCTGCCCTGACGCCCACTCTGCCGTCTCACTGGGCTCGCCGGCTCGCAGTGGTCCTGGCGGAGGTGATCCAAGCATTCTCCGCCCCCGAGAACGCCGTACGCATGGACGAGGCTCGAGACAATGCGTGTAACGACATGGGCAAGATGCTGCAGTTCGTGCTGCCCGTGGCCACGCAGATCCAGCAGGAAGTTATCAAAGCCTACGGCTTTAGCTGCGACGGTGAAGGTGGGTCCGCCGCGGGGTGGCGGTGGAATGGGTCTGGGAGAGGATGCAGGGTCGCCGGGTCCCAGAGCAGTGGTTCTTTTCCTCGCCACGCGGCGGCAGCCGCAATCTGACTGTTGAGACCACAGTCCAGCGTCTAACCTGAACTTTTGCCAGAGGAGTACTGAGTGTGAATTGAAGTTTCCTTTAATCACTGTTACTCCTGCTCGGGGTCTCTTGCCCCGGGACCTGGGCCTCATTTCTGCTAGCTGTGGCATCTGTCTCCATGACTGCAGCTTCTGGAGTACCTTCAGGGGTTAGAGATTGCATTTTTTTTCTCGGTGAGATCACAGCATTTCCCCAGAGTTTGAAGGACTGGGATCTACATGTTCCCACGTGTTGTGACTAAACTGCTAACGTCGTTCACTGGAGAGAGAGAGAGAGAGAGAGAAGTATGTTGGGGTTAATTCCCAGCATCCCATCCATTGTACCTCGTGTGGACTGGGAAGTTGTTGATCCTAACCCTGCAGGTCGGAGGCATGCAGTGTCCTGCATCGTGGGTGGCTACCTGGTGACAGGGAGAGCTTCCTGTACCTTTACTGCTTCCCAGGCCACCTCCCTGGCACCCTGGTCTCAGGAGTGTGCATGACTCTCCGTTGCCTCTTGCAGGTGTCCTTAAGTTTGCCCGCTTGGTCAAGTCCTATGAAGCCCAGGATCCTGAGATCGCCAGCCTGTCCGGCAAGCTGAAGGCACTGTTTCTGCCTCCCATGACATTGCCACCCCATGGGCCTCCTTCTGGGGGCAGTGTGGCAGCCTCCTGAGAATAGGCCTCTCCACTGCCAGGGAAAGGAAGGCCTAGGTGTTTCCCAGGACAATAAACACGTGCCTGTCATTGAGCCTTTGTTGGTCTTCTGAAGCCTTGCCTCTCCCCTGAGACTTCTGTTTTCCCAAGTTGTCCCTTCCCCATGTCCAGGCCCTTCCTGTCCTCACCCAAGGCAGGTGAGGGCTGGCTGGGGCCCCTCTGGTCTGGGGAGGCGTGTCTGCACATGCGGCGCCTCCTTCTCTGAAGACACTGGCGCAGAGAGCCCGGTGGCGGGCGTGTCCTTGGCCACAGTTACTTCCTGGTCTTCACTCCTACCCACCCCGCCGCTGCCTGTCAGCTTAGCTCCAGGTGGAGCTGCAGGTGGCTCCTCCCTCCCCTGAGAAGCTCTGTCTGGCGGCGGCCTGGGAACTTCAAAGACGGCAGCACTTCGAGGGCGTCCCGGCCAGCTCCGCCCCACCTGTCTTCCCTGGAGACCGTTAGTCCAAGGGCTCGGGCTCGCTGTGCCATCGGCCTGGCCAGCAATTAGGGAGGAAGTGGCTGAGTTCCGGCGCGGTCTTCCTTCCTAGAGCGATCACAGCTGTGCCCCTGGCCTGGTCCCGCCCCCACTCTGCCAGGGATTCCCCCAGTCCTCCAGGGAGATGCTGTCTAGCGGGTAAGTTCTCCACAGGCCTGGGTTCTAAGGGTGCCTGTAGCTCGTGAGGGAGGGGCACGGCTCCTGCTCAACCCTAGCAGGTGTGAGTGAAGGCTGCTGCTGCCTCCTGTCGCCACTGGGCTTCCTATCCCCCAGACTTTCTCTTCCCCACACGTTTCCAGGATCCCTGGCTCATTCACACCCCTCTCTGCCCCCTTGTTCTTTCCCATTTTCCTTGCACAGATGTGTTTCTTTTTTCATCATGGTTGCTGCCTACTGTACTCCGCTTCTACCTTCTGTCTGGGTGACAGCTACTGTTTAATGAGACAGGCATGGTCCCTGCAGTCACACAGCTGACATTTCAGTAGGAGGTTGGCATTGAACAAACAATACAATAAAAAGAGCCAAGTGCGTTAATCCACTCCTGTAATCCCAGCTTCTCAGGAGGCGGAGGCTGGAGGATTCCAAGTTTGAGGCCACCCTGGGACAATTTATTGAGGTCCTATCTCAAAAAGGACTGGGGAAAAAAGAAAAAGTGAAAAGGGCTGGGGATGTAATTCACTTCATAGTTTAATCCCTGGTACTACCAAAAAAAAAATAACAAAACAAAACAACAACAACAGAAAAAATGAACAGATACATAGGACTATAGAACTACGTCAGGTGCTCAGAAATGTTACATAGAGTCTGGTGTATTAGTGAGGTTCAGGGTGCTGGGACATTACTTGCTGGGTGAGTAAGGGAGGGCTTGCTGCAGAGGTGGCCTCAGAGCTGAGACCTGGATGAGGAGGAGGATCCATTTATAGGGTGATCAGGAGTCAAGCAGCCTTGAGGACAGGAAGTCACAAGTGTACAGCCTGGGGTGAGGGCACAGGGAAGAACAGTGTACCAGGGCAGAGGGGGCCTGAGAGGGAGCAGGGCCAGGCCAGGGTAGACCCGCTTGGCATTTTCTCAGGCATCCCTTCCTTTCTGTCTACACTGCCTGCCCTGGGCATACCTCACACTTGCTAGTCTTGAGAAGGGCTCTCACTCAGTCTTTCGGTCCCTGGGCCATTCTGTGGTGTGGCTGTTGTCTTTTTCCTACAAGGTGGCAGGGCCTTACGCAGTGCAGAACCCTCAGCCTGGACACGGGATACCTGCTGTGACCGGGTCCCACCCTCTGAGCTGTTTCACCTTAGCTGCACCGCCTGCTGGCCTGGCCCCACGTCTCTGCCTTCTGTGCTTGCACTTCTGTGCCTCACCTGGTGTTGCCCTTGGAGGTGCCTGCCCCTCCGTCTTCCCTCTGTGCCCAGCATCTGCCCATAGCTGGCTCTGCAGCACTGTGATACACTGGCCCTCAGACCACATCATAGAACAAGGCTTGTTCACCTTCCCACTCACTAGCTTGTGACTTTGGGCGAGTTACTTAACATTTCTGAGTCTCACATTTTGTTTCTAAAATTGGGCTAATAATAACTAAATAAGGTTGGCATGAGCTGGATATGCATATAATCTCAGCTACTCAGAAGGCTAAGGCAGGAAGACTTTTAAGTTCAAGACCATGGTGGGCAACCTAATGAGAATCTATCTCAAAATAAATATAATGTCTGTAATCGTATCACTTGGGAGGCTGAGACACTGCAAGTTTCAGGTCAACCAGAGCTACAAAGTAAGTTCAAGACCACTTGATACTGCATAGTGAGACCCTGTCTCAAAAAATAAAAAATAAAAAATAAGAAGAGCTGGGGTCCAGGTATGGTGGCCCACACTTAAAATCCCAGTACTCGGAGGCTGAGACAGAAGGATTGCAAATTCAAACCCGATTTAGTGATTTAGCACAACCCAGCCTCAACATAAAATGGGCTGGGGCCTGGGATATGGCTTAGTGGCACAGTGCCTGCCTGGCAAGGACAAGGTCCTGAGTTTGATTCCCAGTACCAAAAAAAGGCTGGGGATATAGCTCAGTGTGATTCCCACTACCAAAAATATAAAATAAGAATATGAAATAAGAAAGAAGGTAACCTGAGAATTAATAATACATTTGTACCAGGCATGGTGGCACATACCTGTCATCCTAGCACTTGAGGAGGCTGAGGCAGGAGGATTACCGTGCCAGCATGGGCTACACAGTGAGTTCAAGACCAGCCTGAACTACATGGTGAGACCCTGTCTCAAAAAACAAGAAAAGTCAGGCGTGGTTGCATGTGCCTATAATCCCAGCACTCTGGAGACTGAGGCAGGAGGATTGTTGTGAGTTCGAGACTAGCCTGGTTATGGAGTGAGCTCAAGGCCAGCCTGACCTGCGTAGTGAGACCCTGTCTCAAAAAGACAAATAACAACAACAGCAACAAACCCAAAAAATATTTGTTCTTTATCCCTCAGTCCCTCAGTATCCATGGGGGAATTTGGGGGTTCGGCTCTAGGACCAGGAGCAGATGGCAAAGTCTGTATCTGTTCAAGTCCCTGATATAAATGGTGTATGATTTCATAGAATCCACACATGTCTTCTATATGCTTGGGATTATCTCAGAGAAATAATAGAAATATATTAATACAATATAAATGTGCTCAATAGGAGTCCTTTTGCCATGTGAAGGGGATAATGAGGGGAAAAATTCTGTACATTGTTAAACATATGCAACCCCATGGCCCCTGGAGTGTGGTTTCAACCCAGGGCCTTGGCATTGAGCTGCATCCTCAGTCCTTTTAAATATTTACTTAGGTGTTGTTTTTTGTTGTTTTCGAGAGTCTCACTATTTAGTTCAGGCTGGCCTTGAACTTACTATGCAGCCCAGGCTGACTTCCAGTTCTTGGCAATCCTCCTGCCTCAGCCTCTTGAGTTCTGGGATTTCAGGCATGTGCCACCATGCCTGAGCCAAACAGACACAATTAAAAAATAATAATAAATAAATACAACTTTTTTTTCAATCTCCGGTTGAACCAGATGATGAAAAGCTCTTGGCTGTAGAGAATGGGCTGACTATACAATGTAAAAACTATTGATACTGAAATTCTACCACCTGTCCCACCTGTCAGGTTTTTGTTTTTGTTTTTGTTTGGTACCAGGGATTAAACTCACAACCTTGTGCCTGGCAGGCAGGCACTTAGGCCACTGAGCTAAATCTTTGGGCATATATATATACATATATATATATATATATGATTTTTTTTTTTTTTCTTGTGGCACCAGGGATTGAACTCACAACCTCGTGCCTGTCAGACAGGCACTTAAGTCACTGAGCCAAATTCCTGCCCCTGGTTTTTTGAGGCAGGGTCGTACTGTGTAGCTCATGCCAGCCTTGTGCCCGTGTTATAGCCCAAGCCGGCCTTGAACTCACAACGCTTCTCCTACCTCAGCCTCCCGAATGCTGGGATTTAAGATGTGCGCCACCACGCCTGGCTTCGGCCCTATTTTTTGAGACAGGCTGTCACTATGCAATTCAGGCTGGCCTTGAACTCACTTTGTAGCCCAGGCTGTTCTCAAACTCACAACAATCCTCCTGCCTCAGCCTCCCGAGTGCTGGGATTAAAGGCATGTGCCACCATGCCCAGCTGGTTTTCTTTTTTGAGACAAGGTCTCCCTCTTAGGGTGGGCTTAAACTCACTGCATAGCCCAAACTGGCCTTAAACTACTCAGAGTTATCCTTCCGCTTCAGCTTTCTGAATGGTGAGATTACAGGTATATATCACATGCCTGGCTTTCTCCCCCTTTCTTCTTCTTTATTTTATTTTATTTTGAGACAGGGTATCACTACAGGTTGAGGCTCATCTTGAACTTGCTATTTAGCTTAGCACCTTTTTTTTTTTTTTTTTTTTTTTTTGAGGCAGGGTTTCACTATGCAGTTCACGCTGACCTTGAGCTCACTTTGTAGCCCAGACTGGCCTCAAACTCAAGGTGATCCTCCTGCCTCGTCCTTCTGAGTGCTGGGATTACAGGTGTGTGCCACTGTGCTTGGTGTTTTTTTCTTCCTTTTCTCCTCCTTTTTTTGTTTTTGGGATGGGAGGCTTATTGTGTTGCCCAGACTGCCTTCAAATTCCTTGGGCTAAGCAGTTGTGGTGGCCTATGATTGTAATCCCAGCACTCCGGAGGCTGAGGCAGGAGGATTTCTGGAGTTTGAGGCCAGCCTGGAGTACTTAGTGAGACCCTGTCTCAAAAACACAAAACAAAACAAAACAATTCCCTCCATTAAAAATTTTTTTTCTGGGGCTGGGGATTTAGCTCATCAGCACAAGCACCTACCTGACAAGTGCGAGGTTGTGAGTTCGATCCCTGGTGCCAAGAAAAAAAAATTCCTACATTAAGTGATCTTACCTCAGCCAGGCGTGGTGGCGCACGCCTTTAATCCCAGCACTCCGGAGGCTAAGGTAGGAGAAGCGTTGTGAGTTCGAGGCTGGCCTGGGCTACAACTCAAGCGCAAGGCCGGCCTGAGCTACACAGTGTGACCCTGCCTCAAAAAACCAGGGCCGGGAGTTTGGCTCAGTGACTTAAACACCTGTCTGACAGGCTTGAGGTTGTGAGTTCAATCTCTGGTGCTGCAAAACAAAAAAACAAACAAAACAAAACAAAACAAAAAACTAGGGCTGGGAGTTTGGCTCAGTGACTTAAACGCCTGTCTGTTACGTGTGAGGTTGTTGAGTTTGATCACTGGTGTCACAAAAAAAAAAAAGTAATGGGGTATTGTGGTGCATACCTGTAATTCCAGTACTCGGGAGGCTGAGGCAGGAGGATCCCAATGAGTTCAAAGCCAGCCTGGGCTACATAGTGAATTCAAAGCCAGCCTCCACTATATAGTGAGACCCTGTCTCAAAAAAAAAACAAAACCAAAACAAACAAAACAAAAAGCAAACAAACAAAATGAAAGATTTTTCTTTTCTTCTCTCTCTTTTTTTTTTTTTTTTTTGAGACAGGGTCTCGCTGTATAGTTCAGGTTGACCTCAAACTCACTGTGTAGCCCAGGCTGGCCTCAAACTCCTGACCATCTTCCTGCCTCAACCTCCAAAGTGGTGGGATAACAGGCATGCACTACCACATCCAGCGAGGGCCTGTGCATCTTATCCAAGTGTTTGTCTTCTGGATTGGAATCTGCAGAAAAATCCCTGCCACTTCCCTGGGTGGAAAGGTCAGGGATGGTGGAAGGAGGGACCTCGGCCTGGTGCCTCAGGTGTGCGGTGCTGAGTGTGTGCGCGAGCTTGGGTGGTGAGGACATGGCTTCTGTGTGGGGCTCAGCCCAGACTGGGTCTGGCAGTGGAAGGACGTGGGTGGGAGGCCCCAGGGGCCCGCGTGTGGGGATAGCAAGGAAGGCGTCCTTGTGGGTGTGCCGCTGTGTGTGTTGGTGACTCTGTTCGCTGCATGTGTCTTAGCTGCAGGCCTAGGGAGGGAGGTGGCCGGGCACGTGGCCACTTTGCATAGATTCCTCTGCGCTGGGTTGGTGGCGCCAGGAGGCCCAGGTCTCTGGGTGAAGATGTCCAAAGTGAAGGCAGTGCAGCAGGCTGTGTGATGAAGTGTCTGGGTCAATTCCCTAGGGCACCAGTGCAAAAGAGAAACCATGTTTGGAGAAGCACTATAATCGAGGTTTTTTAAAATGATAAAGTAAGCCAGGCATGGTGGTGTGTGCCTGTGAGACCAGCACACTGGGAGGAGGGAGGATTGAAAGTTCGAGCCTGGCCTGTGCAACTTAGCAAGACTGTTTGGAAATAAAAAATAAAGGAAGGGTTGAGGATGTGGCTCAGTGTGAAGGCCCTGGTTTCAATCTTTAGTACCACAGGGGGGAAAAAGTTGTCATGTGAGAAAGTCAGACCTTTTATTTTTTATTTTTGTGGTACAGGGGGTAGAAACCTGGACCTCCAGCAGGATAGACACATTCAACCACTAAGCTACATTCCCAATTCTTTCTATTAATTTGCTGTTTGCGAGAAGATTTCACCAAGTAACCCAGACAGGCCTCAAACTTGAGGCCCTCCTGCCTCAGCCTCCTAAGTATGCATGACAAGTATGTGCCACCACGCAGTTTTTTTTTTTTTTCTTTTTAAATTTTTTTAATTTTTGTGGCACCGAGGATCGAACTCACAACCTCATGCCTGCCAGGCAGGCACTTAAGCCACTGAGCCAAACTCCCGGCCCTAGTTTTTTGAGACAGGATCGCACTATGTAGCTCAGGCCAGCCTTGCACTCACATTGTAGCCCAAGCCGGCCTTGAACTCACAATGCTCTACCTACCTCAGCCTCCCGAGTGCTGGGATTAAAGGCGTGGGCCACCACGCCCGGCTAGTTTTTTTTTTTTAAGTTGAGATATAACAATAGTGCCAGGTGTGGTGGTACATACCTGTAATCCCAGCACTCAGGGAGGCTGAAACAGGAGGATTCCCATGGGTTTGAGGCCATCCTGGGCTACATAGTGAGTTCGAGGCCAGCCTGCATAGTGAGACCCTGTTAAAAGACACACACACACAAAACAAAACAAAAAGAGGTATATAAGGTGCATATAACCTGAATAACTTCATACTTTTTGTGTGTGTGTGTGATATTGGGGGTAGAACCCAGGGTCTCATACATGCTAACCAATTGCTTTATCACTGAGCCACACCACATCCCAACTTCATATTTTTCTAGTTAATTAATTAATTTTGGTGTTTTGAGATAGTCTTGCTATGTAGCCCAGACTGGCCTCGAACTCTTGGTGATCCTCTTGGAGCAGCCTCCTGAGTGCTGGGATTACAGCCGTGTACCACCAACTTCATATTTAAACAGACCCACATGAATCCTACCCAGATGGAGACACTGTTCCTGGCACCTTACACCTTTTGTAGAAATTGCAATCTCCTGGTCAATTTATTTATATTTATGAAGGCTATGCATGAACATCATGCAATGTTGGGGGCTTTTTTGTTTTTTATTGTGGGACAGGAATATGGGGGGCATTCTTGTTTTTTTATTGCGGGCTGGGAATGAATGCCGGGGCCTCCTGCTCAAGCTATGACAGAGATGCAGCCAGGTGTCTGCCAGGTGTTGGGGGGTGCAGGAGGTGCAGCTGCTGAGCCTGGGGTGCTCTCCCTGGGGTGGCCTCAGATCCTCTGCTCAGCATCGTCCCTCTGGCCTCGGCATGGCTGTCTTTCCTTTTGAGCTGCGAAAACAGAGCATCAGTAGCCAGCTGCTCAGAAACCTGAGCCAGAGATGGGGGGTCACTTTGTCCCCCTCTGCCCCGGTAGCCTCTCTTCAGATGGTGAGGAGGAGAGCAGAGGGGCGGGTGCCCTGGGTCTCCCTTTCTTTGGAGCCCCTTTGGACAGGGAGTGACTCAGCCTGTTCTTGGAGACCCTGAAGGCTGGTGTAGAGTAGTTATAATCAGTGACTTTGGGGCCGAACTGCCTGGGTTTGAATCCCAGACTGGTGTGACCCTGGGGCAATGCCTTAAAATCCCTGAGCCTCAGTTTCCTCATCTGTAAAATGGGAA
>RJWM01021603.1:0-34841 GCA_004363535.1 Dasyprocta punctata
GAGACTGAAGGATTCAGCCCAAAGTCTGGAGCTCACTGCAGTGCCCAGTGCAAATCTGTATCAGAAGTTTGATGGGTCTGTGATGGAAATCTGAAGTATCCCCCAGAAACCAGGAGATGACATCAAAGCCGAAGGCAAAGAATGGTTTTCCTCTAAAGAACAAAGTCTGTTCTTCCCTATTTCCTGTTTGTACTGTCCAGCCAGATGAGCTAACCTAGGGTGGGCCCTCTACACTGTAGGTTGTAGAATTGCTGAATTGGCATAGTTAAGCTTCTGAACTTCTCAAATTGACACAATCAACATTATAGTGAGGTACATACCAAATGTTGTCTCCAATTCCTGTCTTTACCTGATTAAGTGTGAAAACCTGATCACAGAAGATTGATCCATTTTCTGGTCAATAAACTAGAATGGTGACCTAGTTGAAACAACTCTCCATGGAAGACCTGACTATGAAATAACAGATGATATGTACTAGGTTTTAGTAATAGCAAAAATAATGCATTGTATTTTGCTATAATGGGAAATAACCTGTGCTAGCCATTACTGAATATAGATGAGAAGAGTACTCAAGAGAATTTAAATATTAAAAAAATAGAAAAATGAAATAAATTCAAGAAACAAAGTAAGCAGCCACAGAGATGAGAAACATAGAACAAAGAAAGGAAAATAATGAGAAGAATCATCCTTTGAGAGAATTTCACCCTATGAAAACAGCTGTTCAGTTTTCTCCTTTGGGATCAGAAAGGCCTGGATATATCTTGATCTTTGTCCTTATAATAAATCCTTCTTTTGTAGGGCAATTAGAATTCAGCTTTTATGCCTACAGTCATGAGAATCCTTCTAGCACATACTTCAAGATAACACTACCCATTTCTATTGGATCTACTATATAGCTCTCACTTTGCCTTAACAATTGAACACAGCTTTTTTTCAAATGGAAATTTGTCAAACTTAGCATATCATTTTCCAGGCACCCTTGCTGTAGGTGTAGCCAATGAAGCATAAAGTGTGGTTTCAAGGAAATCTCTTTAATAGAAGTTCACTCAATTGGAAGGAAGACCCATTTTGTACTTCCTGATATTTTCCTTCACTAGTGCCTGAAATGTGGTTATGAGGTGAAGGTGAAAATTAAAGCATCATGCCAAAAATGACATAAGAAGAAGAGATAAAGAGCACTGTCCCATGGCAAAAGCAGGTTGCCATTTCAGCTCTAGACTGCATGTCTCTAGAATTCTTTTATGTAATAAGAAAAAAATCAAAACAAGTTTGCTGTTCACTATGTTTTCATTTGCTATACTAAATTCTAACTGGCATAACGCAGAAATAGTAGTCAAAATGGTATGACCAACTATGATAAGCATATTCCAGTTATAAATTCTAGCATAATAAATCACTGCAAATACAATGGCTTACAATATTATTTTAGACACTGTGGATCACTAATTCAAACAGCATATAGGGACATCCTATTTCTGTTCTCAATGTTGATGGTCCTAACCAGAAAGATTCAAAGTCTAGGGATGATCCAATATCATGGAATAGAAATCATCTACAAGCATCTTTATATTATTTAACATTTTATTGTTGATCCCATTATCAGCTTAAAACTTGACTTCGTTGTTGGTATAAGACCTAACATGACCTCTCTGTGTAGTCTCTTCATGTTCTTCAGATAGGACTTCTGCAAAGACAATGATACTTGGAACACCCATAATGTTCCCTTTGCCTAAACCACAGGTTTCTCAGATTCAAAATAAAGACTTATATCTCAAAAGATGGAGTGTTAAAATCACTTTTAAAAGGAACCTAGATGGAGATGCCATTATGGCCATCTTTCTAAACTACAACATTTTATGGACAGGACATGAGAGTGTCACCATCTAGTCAGAAAATACTGGACTCATTAACAAGACTTAATAATTCATGTTGGCATACCTCAACAATACATTTTAACATATATGAAGGAAAATTGACAAAACCTCCATTATGAGAAAGTTTAACAAATATCCCTCTGTAAAATATAGATCAGATAGAAAAATAAGTCAGTGAGAATAACAGAAATTTGAGTATCACATCTAATAAACTTCTTTAAAAAGCAAATACATGTAGGATACTATGTAATTCAAAGACATAAACATTCTTTTCAAAGATTTTTAATAATTGAATGTGCACAGGTCATAAAGAATTTTCAGCAAGTGTAAATTAATCTGTAAAATACAGATCATGTACTCTATTCACAAAGTAATTAAAACTGAATTGCAAAACAAAATAGAATTATCAGATTACTAATTTAAAATAGCATAATTCAAAAGAATTCATAGGTCAAAGGAAAATATTCTGTGGAATTTTTAAAAAACTTTGACCTAAAAACAATAAAGTATTACATATCAGAATTTTGTGACTTAACTAAAATGCTGATGAGTTTATGGCTAAGTAGTCTAGAGTTACTGAGCCAATGTTTCTGAGGTAGGAAAATAATGAAGATTGGGTCAGTTGGATGTAAGGAGGAATGTGGGGATGATTATCATTGTAAGAAGAGATGACCAAAAATGTGATAAAAGAGTAATTTTTATAATTACCAATGTAAGTGTGGACAAGCAGACCTACTGCTGTGTTCTCAAATGCTTAGACCTCTTCATAAGATGGTCTCTGATGTTTCTTTGCACTCATGGGATATTGCCAGTTTTCTGAGAAGGCTCCATGAGGGATAATAGTGACTCTAAGGAGCATTTCCCTGAGGCTGGGCACAAGGTTATGGTGAGCTTGCTTGCAGCTCCCAAGCATCTACTCATGAAGGTTTGAAAAAGCAAGCTTTTTAGAATTTTATGGGTCTGCATTCAGAAAATTAAAACTCTGTTGTCTTGCTCTGACCATTCAAATTCTCATTTCAGTTGTCCAACAAAACAACTTGTCTACAAAATAATTTGAATATTTCATTTGCTCGCTTAAAGTAAATCAAAGAGTAACCAAGCATTGAGTGTTAAATTTGCCTTCATCAGAATCAGAATTCTAGAGATTAATATATTTGCTAATTTTAATGATTGCCCTACAAGGATCAATATACTTACGAAGATTTTCCTATAATTCTTATGCAGCCAAGTCTACTCTGGTCAAACTAGATGAAATCATGCACGCTTCCACAGTCTGGCCCATAGCTATTTCATTAACTTTCAAGCATAGCAGTATGTTTCAGCTTCACCACACAAATGTAGGATCCTTTCTATTTATGGAGTAATTAAAAATTTGGCATCCTTATGGAGAAACAAATTTGCTCCTGATCTATGTCCACAGAGTGCAATGAGGAAAAATGTAAGCTTTACCTTACCACTCTCCAATTGCATTGGATGATCTATGTTTTTATTTCCCCCTACCAGGCTTTACATTTGTAAAAGAAAATATGGTTGTGCTTGTCTTTGTCCTAAACAAAATACAGACAAAGAATAGTGATGTTTTTGTATTAAAGATAGAAAAAGAAATACACTTGACAGAGTGAGTTTGGGCCAATTAAAATTAGGAAAAGAAGTATAATCTCCCTGTGAAACAGAATACAGTAACCAAGAGGATACATTTTAATCTGTTCATCCTCTTTCTATTTTACTCTGAAAATCAAAATATACCCCATATTCCTGGCCATTTGAAGACATTTATTTCTGAAATGTAAAGTCTCTTGGCAGGAAAAGGATGAAAGTTGTGTTGTATTGTGTTGTGTTATGTTGTGTTGTGTTGTGTTTTTTAGAGGCGTTGGAAGTTAGGCAGAAATTTTAGGATGTGCTCAGGAAAAAGAGATGCATCTAGATCTGTGAATATTTATGTGATTTTGGGGTGGAATTTTCTGGAAATTTTGGTTTTGGTTTACGAGGGGCAAGGTGGCCCACCCACAGTAGGATAATGTTCCTTTCATAGGAGAGACCCTAACTTGCAGTTGAAGAAGTGGTCTATTCAGTTCAAAGACCACCATTTGCAAGTAAAAAGGAAATGACAGAATGAATTCATGCAGGTGAAAAGAATTGTATAGGCTTATTGTATTCTTAGAGAAGTGACAAAACAATTAAATTGGGCTTGTGTCCCGATGCTGCAATTTTCATCCTTAAAATTATGATTTTCTTTGTCTTCCTTCTGCCTAGCTTTTATTTCTTTTATCCTACATCACTCCCCTCCCCAGACTTCAACCCCTTGATCTTAAGGGATGCACAAGACCAAAAAGTGTTTCCATGTAACTGGTGAAGACATGGGCTGAGGAGGGTTAGTGACCTTGACTGTCCCAGGACCAAAATTTTTCTTTTGACTGATCTAAAGGAGACATAGGAATATATGATTTCAGTTTTCAAAGAATCATCAATTTCAATAGTCAAAATCATGATTTCAATGTCCTTTCATCTCCTGCCCCTGGTTCACCAAAAGAAAATGCCACCAGTGTGGGATTGAGATCTTCCTGAACTCAGATAAGGTATTTGCACCCACCCTAAACAGAATATTGGGAAGCTTGCTGACTTTTGTCACAGAAAAAGAATTTTCATGACATGCCAGTAAGGAACATAGGAAGGATTTATTAGGCAGAGAATTGAGGACGCAATCAAGAGTAGAATACCGGCACTCAAAGAACTGAGAGTCTGATGATGGGATTTGAAAAGCAGAAATGAGTTGAGCGCTGGTTCCTCTACTTGTTATACTTTGGGGAGGAGTGGTCCCAAAATGAGTTATGAATTTTTCTTTTTTTGGGGGGGCACCAGGGATCGAACTCACAACCTCACGCCTATCAGGCAGGCACTTAAGCCGCTGAGCCAAACCCCCAGCCCCAGTTTTTTGAGGCAGGGTCGCACTATGTAGCTAAGGCCGGCCTTGTGCTCGCATCGTAGCCCAAGCCGGCCTTGAATTCACAACGCTCTGCCTACCTCAGCCTCCCAAGCTATGAATTTTTCTTAAGATTCAATGTCTATATGATAAGAATGACACCTGCTTTGCTACCAGTTTTGCGATGATATGAGAAAATGTCTGGGAATATGATTAACAAAACTGAAAAAATGCTTCGCAAATGTACACAATCATATTTTAATTCTGTTCTCATATTGTGCCTTTTTCTTATGATATTTTTGTAATGTTTCCTAGAAAACATTTTACATTGAATGCAATTATAGTTTTTTAATCATTGTTTAAATTAATATCAAATGATTTTATTCAGATATTTAGCCATACAAAGGAGTTTTAATTTAATACACATGTTCTCAAGCACAACTGATATATGGAATACATTTTTTGGTAATGGAATTCATAATCAAATGAATTTGTATCTGTAAAACACACTGAGTCATACTTTGTGTTTTTGTTTGTTTGTGTTGGTATTTTGTTATAGTCACACTGATATAGGGGAATGAAACCCCCAATCTGCTGGATGTGCAGTATGAGTTGTGTTCTCTAAAACTGAAGAATGAATTTTAGGAACAGCAGAGGTTAAGAGTAGAATATATATATTGAGAAAAAGAAAGCCCTCAGGGCATGGCATGGGGAGCCTCTTAAGGCACCCCTCTTAAGGAGACCTGGTTTGCACAGTGATAGCAGGTTAGTGTACTTGTTCAGCTCTTCTTGGATCGCCAAGAATCAGACTTGAGGTCTGTTTCTTTTAAGGCCACAACAATTGCATCTACTTTTTGGCCTCTTTGTTTTCTGTCTTTGGCTTTCTCCCAGTTCTGATTATAGGATACTAAGGAGGCAGTTTTTAATACAATACCAAGTGAACTATCTGGAGCAAAGTCTATCTTTTGTAACTTTTTTTAATATCTGAGATGGACTAAGTAATAAACATGTCTTCAAGCAAAATCTGTCCTACTGAATTAGGATCTATAGACATACATTTTACTAGTGCCACTAATTAATGATCTAAGAATTCAGAGGGATTTTCATCTTTCTCCTGCAAAATATCCGACAGTTTAAAATATCTAGAGGACTTGATTTGTGTCTTTCTTAGACCTTTAAGAATACAGGCTTGAAAATGTCTCTTACTCCAGTCTTCTGTCTTTGCTGTCAGCTCAGTTGGGGTCTTGAGTGGAAACTCGTGTGCCAGTGGGAACTGGTGATTCCCCTGGCTGTCGATCTTCTGGCTATCTAAAATTAACAAATGATATTCCTCTCCAAATGCAATAGAAGCTTGTAATGCTGCTTGACGCTCACTGTAAGTCAATGTTTAATTTTAAATTAACATTACATCTTTCCAGCCTAGCTTATAGGTTTGAGAAAACCCTCTATAGACATCACTGTACTTATCAGGGTCATCTGAAAATTTTCCCAGTTCTAGCTTAATTCATTGTAAGTCACTGAGAAAAAGAGACCTATAAAAAAGGGTAGTCTCATACAGGTTATAATTATACCTTGAACATAAATAAGAATTATTTCTTAAAGTAAAAAAAAAAAAAAAAACAAAAAACGTTGAACATAAAGCAATTCTGACCATTTTTTCTTTCTTACAGCATGTCTGCGATTATAAAAGAACATCATAATTGATACTTCCTTCTATGTTCCATTTTGACTCTAGCAATAGACAGGCCACACACATGTGCAGAGAAATATCAACGATCTCTTTTTCAACATGTAAGGGCTGAATATCTTTCAGAGCTTTTTAATGCATTACAAAGGAGTAAGGGGCTTTGGCATTGAGTTTCCCATGTCTATAACGTAAACAGCAATGCATGCAGGGGTATGCATTGAGTCATCTATCTATGCAAAAAGAAATAAATGGGCATCCCTTTCTATTTCTATTTGATAATATCCTCAAGGTGTCCTTCAGACTGATTCCACTACAGGGAAGGTGGATGCCATCTGGAGAAAGTAGAAGACAAACTTTGGCCAACCTATCCACTCTAACTGGCACACAATCTTATCTTCCCAGATAGATCCTGAACTTTGTTTTACTTAGCCTAACTGGGACAGGAATGTTTAAAGAAGGAAGCATCACTTTACAATAAACTATTGCTGTCCATTTATTGTATAAAGCTGAGTTAGAGCACTTCTCTGACTGTGCTGTGAAGGAGATTGCTTTCAGAGATAGATAAAGATAACAAATAAACTTGAGGAACTCTGCCCTGGGCCCTCCAGCAAAGTCTCTGAGGCGTTCATGTCCTCTAATTACCTAGGCAATCTTTCCCAGCAGTGGGACATGGTTATGCTTTATTTAAACTTTTATCTTTGAAGCTCACAGGTTAAACTTATAAATTATCATTTAGTAATCACATTTTATATGTTAGTAAAGGCACATCAATCTCTTATGTGCACAGAAAAGAGTGATTAAAATCTCTCTTTTTATTAGTTAACATATGTAACACACAAATGCAAATCATTTTCTACCAGCTTCTTTGAAGTGTAAACAGTTGATGCAAGTTGTCTCAGCCTAATTTTCTGAAGGGAGAGGTAATCTAATTGCCTGAAAAATTTGAGGAACATTTTTAGTTTACTAGTAGAGAGATATAGGTACAATAGGTAAGTGGAGATTTTTTTGTGTAGTCTGGGACCAATTTTCACTGTGGAACCTTTGGATATTCATCAAAGAGTAGCCCTGGATATGAACCCTCAGTTGTTCTCAGTTTCCATTGGCCCATATAACCAGTGGTCAGTCTCCAGAAAGGAACCCAGCTGTCTGTCTGATCAACATTCCATTGGCCATTGGCTTCAGGGGGGATTCACTGAAAGATGCTGCAGAAACCTGTCCTCTGCTTTAAGAGTAGCAACTGCTCTAGGAGTATTTAATTAGCAGGCAGTTTAGCCACTGTTTGTCAATGTTCTATAAGGGATAGTTAAAAGCCTGAACAAGATCATTACCCAGTGCTTTATAAGGTTATACTAGAGGGTTTTAAGTTCACAATTTATTATCAAAGTATTTTTTTCTTTTTTGTTTTAAAGAGGATAAAACAAAATAAAACAATCAAAACAAATCAATGTAAGAGATATAGGACTTCGAAACATTATGAAATCAACAGTAGTTATCATAATGCCTTTTGATGTCTTCAAAATAGCTGCAGATAACTTCAGACATAGTAAAAATCAAACAGAATAGAATAGAAACAATAAAAACAAAATAATGAATGCAATAAAGGATTTCAAAACAAGCCAAAAGTAAATCCAAAATTGCTACTATAGTATATCTTGCTTTCCTTGAAATAGCTTCTCCTGCCATCGGATTTAACATAATCAAACAAAACAAAAGAGAATAAAACCCAACCCAACCCAACAATGGAACAACCCAACAATGGAAATGATATAGGACCTGAAAACAAGGCCGTAGGGAATCAACTATGGCTATAACCCTCAGAAGGAGAACCCCCCTAGATGCCACACTGCATACTGATACCCTCTGAACCTATGATCAGACCACTGGCCCTAGATCTGCAATGTTAGTGAAACACCAAAGCACCACTAACATCTAATTGCATTTCAGCTTGATAACTATCATCACAGCCTGTGTTTCTCTGGATAAGCCCATCACTTCAGGTGTGTGTGTGTGTGGGGGGGTGTTGATACATGTTGTTTGCCATCCCGCATGCCAGAAGGGACTGGGGTCTGGCTGTTCCCAGTCTGCCAGTGGCTCACACATGGTGCTGGTTCCCAGACTGGGCTTGTTTGTCAGTGTGGCCATTGTTCTCTCTCCAAACTATTTTCTTATACACATGAATGAAAGGTTGGAAAGCCTCCCTTAGTCTAAATGTGTTTTAGCCCTGTAACTGTGCTGCTTTTGGAAATAGCACCTTCTGATTTCACCCAGAAGTTGGTTCTTCCCATTGTATCTCAGGTTAAGTCTCCCAAAGGAGACCTGCCCAGAACATTAAGACAAAACATGGCTTTTATGTGTATTCTCCTGGATAGTCAAAATTTTACTATCTTATCTGACTCAGAGATGGGGTATTTGTCCCTCATCTAAAATGACTTCCCTGTCTTCAGCATTAACAAATGCTCATTTTCTACAGACTTAACTTAGTAGGAAGAAAAGGTTGGAAGAGTGCAGAGTTTTTTCTAATTTTATATGCCTTTAAAAAGGAAAGTGCAAAGTGGTGGAAAAGATTAAAAGTAAAGCCATAGAAAGGAAACTAAAGCAGAACAGGCTTGACATTTCTTCTAGAATGTAGAGGAGATCAGAGCCAGTCTGTCCCAGTGAAACCTGTCCTCCAAGCCTTAAGGCCAGCCACCGGGTTACTGCTGTTTAAATGGTGTAAGGAGTCCTGTATTTTATAACAGGCATGTAAATTTTCTACATCTGAGCTAGATTTTATTTAAGAAGACCCATTTTATAGAAGTTTATATTAAAGTCTACTAGAGGCTTTCTAATGTTACTCTCTCTAGTGCTATTGTCTAAACAGAGTCAAGAAAGGAGTACCAGTAAACTTAGTAACTACTTTAACTGCAACATGTACAAGAAGAAAACCTTATTACCTTCCCATATTTTAACTTAGATATATCATCATTTTAACAAAACTGTAACAGACAAAGCATAAACAATTCTAATTAACGGGTAAAGACATAACAAAACATGAAGCATAAAAATTTATTACCTAAAGAAGTCCCTGTCCAGAGTACAGGAAACAAAAACAAACTCTTAATTCCATCCATTGATCATGATGGAAGAACTTCAAGTGATATAGGGAACGCAACTCCCGACCTACTAGATGTCCAGTACAAGTTAATTGGTCGGGTAAAATTGATTCAACTTGGGACATATGCGGAAACAAGTCACGTAGCAAGTCGGCATGCATAAAGAGCCATGACTTTTCCTGTAGGGGGTTTGGTTGGTGACTCCTGATTTCCTCAGGGTGGTAGAGGCCTTTTAAAATATCAATTCCTAAAGTTTACCCTTAGGAAATATGTGGGTGCATTTGTTTTATCTTTTGTCTTGAGGCCTGGCCCACACTGGATGTGTCTGTCTCCCCCACAGTTGCAAGGTATCTCATCTTCTGCACGGGCTCCTTCGAGGGCCTAGGATGGTCAGACTGCCTATATTTCTATCTAAGTCAGCTGCCTGTAATAACCCCTTTCTTAAAGTTTCATTTTTTTTCTCAAGAAAAAATTTAAAAACCTACTGTCCCATGAACTTGAAATTTCAAGAAAATGGCATATGTAAAGTTGGTTAGACAGTAACAGTGATCATTACCATAATAATCTTTATTATCCATGGCAAAATAATAATCATTTTAAAGTATTAATTTGTACTCTGTATATAATATTTTAAGACTTAATATTTATTAGGTTATATCCTAAGCAAAAAAAGTACAGCAGTAATGTGACAGAAAAAGTTCACAATCTGCAGGAGCATACAATATATCAGAAAAAAATATAATTTAACAAAGAAATAGAATAAAATGAGATAGATATGCATAGTGGTATAAAAATCCTACATATTTGATGTTCCTGACATTTGAGACAGATGAAAGCAAATCATGCTAAAACAAAAGGCAAATATAAAGGCTTAAGAACATGATTAGTATTATGAAGTCAGTCAAATGAATGTCTCATGACCTGTCACTTGTTTTTCAAATGCTAACTCCTAGTCTAATCACTGGTTATTTCAACATGATTAATTTGTTCAAATTAAGCCTATCCTTATGTTCATTAAAGGAATGACACAGTACTTGATTCCAATGAATTTAAAGAAAGAAGATAATATAAATAAAGGCAAAATGGAATAAAATGAATATTTTTACTTCAAAATGAACTGCCATGTCATCACCATTACATTAATCTAATATAAGTAATTAATTGCATTTTGCAAGATAAATGAAGGTAAAATAGTTATTTCTTTGTGTTCATTAAATAATGATGAAGAAATTTTGGAAATTAAAGTATAGCAATCAAGTGTTTATGTGGCATAATATCTAACGCACACTTCTGCTAACAATGATTATCTTCCAAGGCTAAGAGAGGTCTGCTTCAGAGCCATGTGCTTCTGACAGAGTGACAGTTGTGGCCTGCCAAGCAGCTTAAATTTGAGCATGCAGGTATCCACAAGCAAGCCAAAGCCAAACTTTGAAAGACAATTTTGACAACTCAATAAAACACTTGAGAACTTCTTTGTAGAGGTTGTTAGGATGATTAGTTCTTAAAAAGTGACACATTAGGACCATTTTGTCAATCATTTTTTTATATTTGAAACATTATTTATTAGAAAAAAAATAAAGCTTCTCAGTGGTTCTCCTAGGTATTGATACAGAAATGTTTCGCAACTAGCGATTTCTCTGTTTCATTCTTAATCACAAGCATAAAGTACCTTTTCTGTTCGACATTAGAGAAGCTATGTAAGAGATCTCTTTCTGTTATTTGAAGAAACATGTCTCATACATAGTAAGTTAATAGTGAATAAATATGGAACAAATGAATAGTATTTGCAGAGCTACCTTAAATAGTAAAATAATATGAAATCTAATGAAAAACCACACCCCTAATGTGCAAAGAATAACGTTGCAAAACTGGTTATAGCCCAAAATTTGAATAAAGTTTACTGTATTCTCACAAGTAGGATTTTTTAAAACCAGTCCCATCATACCACTATGCTTTCTTTACTCATGAAAAAGAGAAAGACTGTTTTGTCTCAGTACTGTGCAAAAATGACAATGAGCACTTGCTGCAAACTATGAACAGAGGATTCAAAGATAGATTACTAAAACAGTGTCAAGCCAACTGCTGTCTCTATCCAAGAAAGGTATATGAATAAATGTGAAGTGAAGTTTTGAAATAAGGACCATATCTTGCTCAAATAATTACTGTATTAAAACCAATGTCATTTTAGTAGAGGGCAGACAGATGAAATATTTAGCTGACGACAGTCTTATCACATTACATTTCTTTTGCTGTTGCATATTTCTCTTTTCTGTTCTTTGTCTTGATAAAGCTGAATAGCAGACTGTTAGCACAAGCCTTAGAAGTTCAATTTCCACTTCATATACTTCAGTGCTGAACTAAAATTTGACATTATTAACAATGTCCTGATTCATCATTATTAATCATTATATTTTCTTTGAATTTATTCTCAAAAATCCCATCTACTATATATGCAACACACATTTCAAGGACTTTACATCTTTTTTTATTTCCTCAATTTTACTTTTATGTTGTTCTACTGTGATGTTTTTCTGTTTAATACTTTTGAAGGAATCTATATAAAAAAAGCAATCCATACAATATAAGTGCACTTTCTAGCAATTTGGATTAGCCACATTTTTGTTGCACAACATAAAATATAAGGTCAAATGGCTGAATTGGTTTATAATCAGATTACAATCAGCTGGAAAATCACAGTCCAACCCCATCACCAGTGATAAGAGTTAGAAATGCAATTGGAATTTATAAATTATTTTTTAATGATACATAGAAAAATTGTACAATGCAGTAGGCACTAAATTTTCCAACTTGGGAAAAGTTATACTCATTTCTAATTTTCTTTTATGTAATACATGAACATCTGAAATCAACCAAATAGACATTTCTAAATGTCAGTATATAAAGTATTTAATAAACAAAAGACACAGCCAGAAAGTCTTCAATATTCTGAAAATGTTCCCTACACAACAAAGTTGACAAGGCAGAGTGCCATTGTAGCATTAATTGCAGCCTTCAGAATGGAGGCATGCATATTTCTCTGTAATTAAGACTTTGTGGATCTAAAGGAATATGATCTACATAAATTCCTCTGCTTTCATGGTAAATGTTACATTATAATGAAGTCAAGTCATTTAAATGGTTGCTACTGGACAGTCACAGCTTCCAGCATTTTACATTGTCTCAAAATGTTTGTACAGTACCAATCTTACTTCTCTTTGGTGGAGAAGGTAGACCAGGAATTCCTGCCAGAGCACAGGTGCTCTGGTAACAGTGATGCAATGTACACAGCAAAGGACAGCTAGAACCTTGCTCTGTGCTCTGGTTGTTGGATGTTGTTCTTGTTTTGAGAAAAATAACTATATTTGAAGCAAAAGGTTTAATGATAGATTTAAAGATACAGGTAGTTTAACTCACTGAAGATTTAAGAATGAATTTTTGAAACAGTGGTGGACAGGAATCAGAATGTCTTTATACAGTCATTGCAGCAGCAATATCTAGAAGCTATGAAGGAGCCAACACATTCACAAGCTAGAAAAAAATATTCTCCAACTGTTAAGTATATTGCGAAGAACAGATATTACAGAGCATCACAGTTTGCATTTCTATGAATCCTATAGGTGTGTGGTTCTTGGAAGAACAAGCATTGAAAAGGAGGGAAGTGGCTATCATTCTTGGCTTTCCAAAGTCAGTGAAATGTCAGAAAGGCTTTTCTCAGCTGTGATGAGTTATGCTCAGTACTGGCTGACTAGGCTTGAGGATGCACCCATGAAGTAAATGGATATTTTCTTTGTCTGAATCAGATGTAGTTTGTAGCAGCAGCAGCAGCAGCAACCACCCAAAATATTTACTATATGCCTGATCACCTCTATTATAAGTAGATTTCTTCCACATTCAAAAGTGATGTGGATCAGGATCCACGTTAGCAAAATCTTCAATCTCAGTATTTACATACTCTTCTTTAAATTATCTGTCTGATGAGTGGTTCTCTGGTGATCAGCATACCCTCACATCTGTTACAAAGATGTATACTCTTAAATTTGACTCCTGGTCCTGAGACAGCAAATAGCCTCAGAGGCTACAGCTGTGAGTTACTCAACAGGTCAATACCTCGACAAAATAGAGCAGTGTTTTAAGCAAAGCTTAAAAAATTCCTACAGTGTTTCGGCCTCATTTTTGGTACGTCATCATTTTTCTTATAGGTAAAAAGATCACCATGTTCCCCTGTTCCTCTTATGAGCTGCATTTTGAGTAGGAAGTAGCTCAACTGTACTTAACATGTTTATTTATTAATTCTGCATCATCTTTTAAATGGCCTGAGCAATAGTGGTTTGAATACCCACAATTCACTTATTCACAATAGTTCTTCAAATCAGTTCTCTCCAATCCAGTGGCTGAAACTAGTCTATTATGTATAATCTACCTATACAAGGACTTCACTTACTTGAATTGAATGACTCAGGTGCCAGATATAAATCACTCTTCAAAACCTCAGATATGAATGAAATGCCATTTTTGTAAGGTTTTTTTTTTTGTATTATTCTGCTTTTTTTCTTGAGCTGCAAAAGACTAAACCAGGGAAACACTAATCTATGCTCTTTTAAGACACAGTCTTATTAAGTTGCCCAGGCTGGCCTTGAAATTGCAGTCCTCCTGCCTAAGTTTCCCAAGTAGCTAGAAATGCAGCTGTATGCCACCATGGTCCTTCTTTTCTGAAATCAATATAAATTTGATTTCAGAGTATTACTGTGGCTCTGCACTCCTTTTTCCTAAGATTGTGTGAAAAAGGAAAAAATACAGGACTGAATGGTGCCTAGAAATGGAAGCAAAGTGTTTGATTCTTCATCTATCAGAGATATTTGCCTTACCTTTCCTTGAAAGCTCAATGGTACAGCTTTGTTAACTGGAAGAGAGAGTTTATTTCCGGAGCTGGAAAACTTTTACTAGAAAATTCTTAAGGTATTCTGGGCCACAGCACCTCCAAAGGCTTGACGATTTCGCACTGACATATATCACCACAAGCTAACTAGATTTTGTCTAATTTATTTCTGCCTCACATCCCTCGCTCATCCTATAAAATCACATCACAAACTTAGTCTCCCAGAGAATCAAGATTAGGAAAGAAAAACTGTTTATAGACTGGATATTTCACCCAGCATCTGCGCCTCTTCATTGAGATGAGATACAGCAAAGCCAGAAAGTCAATGTGTGGAGAAGGACATGGGAGCTACTGGGAGTGCCTGCTATAGGGTCACAGAGCAAGAATATGCTTATGTCTCTATAAATCACCATTCCTCCTTGCTTCTTAAGTCTTTTTATTCCTTGCTTTCAAATGTACAACGTCTTCATGAATTTGGGCCAAAATATATCTTAACTGGGCTACTTTAAATAACTTTTATATATTGTACACAAAAGGTCTGAAACTCAGAAAGCTTATTTCTTTTTGAAGGGCACCCACTTTCTTATGGAAGAGCTAGTGTCATGATTCATGAAGAGCTATGTATAATTATCACAATCTAAGGCAATTTCTATATTTATGCATTTTCAATATGCCCATGTTGTATATCTTTCTCACTATTTTGGCCATATGTCTCATTATTAAAATTATTTTATTCACTAAGCCAACTGCACTGTAAATCAGTATATTTATGAAATGAAATGCATATAAAGAAAATAGTAATACCAATACTTTCTACCACTTATGAACTGCTACTCTTCTGATCTTTTTTAGAACATGAAATTCTACTCATATATGATGAGTAATATATTTTCTCTAGGTTCCCTAGTACAACATTTCCAGCACAGCTCTATACACATATTAAGTTTGGAATATTATTTTTTAAAGTGAAAAATTAACATTGAATTAATCATTAATGTTTATCACTAGATATTTTCAAATTTGTTCACATTTTGTTTACTTCAAAGTATGACACTCTGCAAGCTATTGAAGCCAAAATTCATGTCTACCAGAAATGTAGAATTTTATATCCTTGTGCTTTTCACATCTTAATTCATTTGAAAAATGACTTATATCTTGGGGTAAATATGGGTGCATGAATATTTGCATTTACCTACTGAGGATTTTTTAAGTAACACAGAATACCAAATGATATATAACATCAAATCTGGAATCTTGCTGCAAATTTGAACCCTTCCCACACTATTTATTAGTTTTATAACTGCTAAACTTCAGATTGTACGTCCTCTAAATAAGGATAATAATAATAAGGATAATAATAAGATATAGCAAATATTAAACATTTAATGGATATTATCTAAACATATGCAAGATTGGTCATTTTAGAATGATTTTTAAGCTATAACATATAATAAACAATATAGTTAAATCACAATTCATTATATTTATAGACTAAATTTTTATAAAATTATATTTCTCTTGATATGTATGATAACATCTTGTATTCTTTTTTTTTTTTTGCAGCACCGCGAATCGAACTCACAGCCTCACGCCTGCCGGACAGGCACTTAAGCCACTGAGCCAAACTTCCAGGCCTAATTTTTTTGAGTCAGGGTGGCACTGTGTAGCTCAGGCCAGTCTTGCACTGGCGTTGTAGCCCAAGCGGGCCTCGAACTCACAACGCTCCTCCTACCTCAGCCTCCCGAGTGCTGGAATTAAAGGCGTGCGCCACTACGCCTGGCTGTTGTATTCTTTTTGTTCCATCTTACTCTGTACCTGTTTATATTACTTCATTCTTAAAATCCTGAGCAAAGCCCATTAAGTCAATTTTAAAATCCACTAAAAAATTCTCTGGCATGAAGAATAAAGTCATAGCATTAAAAATGAATAATCATGATAGAAAATAACATTTTCATATTTAAACATACAATATAGTCAAGTCTAGATTGAAGTCTAGCTTGAATTCTGAAAAAATTCAGGTTTTGTCTGTACACATGCAGAGAAGGTAATGTTTTGAAGAAAGATTTCAAGGTGTGGAAGCAGATGTTGTAAGAATGTAATTTTTTCTTGAATAGAACTCATGGATTTTGTGGAGAAAGAACTATTTCAAAGACTAAAAAGAAAAAAAAAGTGGGAGAAAGAATATTTTTCTGTACCAAAGTGAGGAGTTACATGACTGAGAAAGACTAAGCAGAGTAATGGAAATAGGATTGCTTTAGAAAATCCAGGATGACTACATTCCAAAATGACCTTAAAATATGCTCAAATTTAAAATGAATTCCTGATTTTTCCTTTAAAATACAGTACTGGTGTCTGGTACATTAACATTCTGGACACTGCAAATGTGCTAATACAGAGTCATATAAATGTACAAGTCAAGGAGTTCACTTGCTATTTCTCTGGGCATTAGCACCAAGATACTTGCTCCTTTCAAAATAGTCTGTAATTCATTTAAGTATTACATTTTCAGCTCTCAATTAGGTTTTCAAATCTTAGTAATCTGATGAATTTTCTTACTGTCATGTCTTGCTTTCAATAATTTAGTCCCTGACTTTCCTTTTTGATTTTATGTGATATTATCATGACCTGCTCACTGATTTTTAATGTGCTTTTTATATTTATGTATATATGAATCTTTCACACATTTAGCATGTTAAGTGTAGATACAACATGAGTTAGAAGTATTTTCAAGTGCTTTATACAAAAAATAACTGTTCATGGGATTACATGAACATTATGGATTATAATATTAATTTATTTGTGAGTAACATAGCCTCAAAGTTTCTTCATGTCCTTATCTGGAAAAGCATATTTAAAAGCTTCAAGTTCTTGGTGATCATTGATTTTTATTTGAAAATAAAATTTAGTTGAAAACTTACACAATTATGTTTCAATTCCCTCAATGGAAAGAACTGAGAAGAAAATAATTCTTGATAGAAAAACTTCTACCATGCTTTACTTTTCATACATACTGTTTCCTAAAAAGATTAGTGATAGACATTTGCTTTTATAAAAACAGATAGAAGTTATAGTACAAATAAAGTGAATATGAGACATTTGAATATATTTTGTAAAGCCTTGTAAAAAATCTCCCAAGAAATTATAATACATATAAATATGATTTACTTGAAACTTTTAGACCTCTAAATAAGAAAACTTGAGGCTGAGATTAATAACCTGGAAAAATGGAGATTTCCTTCAGAGTATCCCACAATTAAATTTTCACTAATCAATGAACATAACAATAACTTCTAATCCACCTGATACCATAATTCAGATCGTCATCAATTTGAGATAGTTTATCTTGATTTCTTTACCTTAAGAAGGTACAAAAACCACATGCAGGGATCAGGGATATAACTCTGTGGCAAAATAGCATAATCTCCTGCCTGACAAGTGCAAGATCCTGAGTTCAATTCCTGGTACAAAAAATATATGCATTCTGTAGAAATCATTCTTCAAATTTACTAGCATTATGGGTAAGATATTGTCTTCTAATGTAGGCAGTAGCAGCAAACTCATGCTCCCAGTCACCCATACCATCAGGAAGATAAACACACCATCAAAAAATAAACAACTAAACAACTGATACTCTGACTTTGAACAATGCCACCATCTTCTCCACACATGTATTCTATAAATTCAAAACACTATTATAAAGCAGGATTTTGGCATTAGACTCCTTTGCTGAAGTGTAAAGCATGTTTAGTCTAGTCTAAGGTCTAATGTTTGGTAAGTTGAGTTTATTAAACACATTTCTAACAGAAGATATTTTCAACTTATAATTGGTTTACCTGTCCATAAACTCATCTAAGTCAAGCAAAAGAACTCTTTCCAAACTGCCTCCACCTACCTTTAGTCACATGAAATCATAGCACACTTCAATTTCTCCACAAGGTGTGACTTACCAAAAAGCCTTCTAATCACTTCCTTACATTGTTCAGTTATGTAAACTTGTAGATATTTAGTAGTTACCATGCATTGTTTAGAGACATTTAAATAGTATGACTTCAGATAACTGAATTGATCAAATGAGCTTTTTATAGATTTATCTAAGCATAAACCTAGAATAAACAGTTTGTTTTGTAGCAATCTAGGTTTCCATCATTGAGAATTTTGAGTAATAGAGTTTCTAACTCCTATCACATTTAAATCTAAATTATGTGCTATTGAGCAGACAATAAATTCATAAAGATTTAAAAGTGTTGATTGGAAAGTTCATAGCAATATGAGACAAAAAATTGGATTTCATCTTGGATTAGCAGTAAAAACAGAATTCAAACACCCTTCTAATTACACTATCACACTAATCCAACAAGTGTCTTTTTATCGAGTGCAAACTATGCAAAATCGATGTTTCATTCACTGAAGATGCAGCAGTAAACACATGAAAAGTTTCAAAAAAGAAGGCAGGTAATAGTCAAGAAAATAAATAAAATACATGTTATATGAGATGATGTTGAGTACCAAGAAGAAAAAACAGCAGAAATACGATGGAAATTTGAAGTGTTGGGGGAAGGGAGGAACTGGTGAAATTTTTAGATAGGGAAAGGTTTAGTCAGAGGTTATCTTTTGAATGAATGCTTATAGAAATGGGAGCATCGGGTATGGAGATAGCAAAGGAAAGGCCCTGAGAGAAGGCTGCCTGACATATTCAAGTAATGGATTAATGAAGGTGTGAACAGAAAGACACAAGAACAGAAACCTATTAAATATATGGGTCATTGTAGAAATATGACTTTAATTTTGATTAGCAAAATAGTAACAGGATCAACTCACATGATAATAAAATCACTTTGGTCACTCTGTTGAGAGTAGACTATAGCCTGGCAAAGACACAGGGAGTTATTTCAATCATCATGCCTCAGATTGTAATTGTTTGGATTAGAATGTCGGTTTAGTACTCAGCGGAAAACGATTGAAGATTGAAGCAATTGGATGTGTTGATAGATAGGTACAGAGTTTGAAAGTAAGTCTGACTCCAGGTATTTTTAGCTACACAGTAAGATTATGGAGCTTAAATTTATTGAAATGAGGACTATGATAAGAAGTGTATGAGAGGTTTGTTGTATCATTCACACATTTTTCCTTGATTGGTGGATGGCTACAGGAGCAATAAAAACAGTATAAAAGTTAAGAACAAATGAAGTACTCCGAAAAGTAAAAAAAAAGTTAGAACCTAATGACTTGGAATCCAAATGAAAAAAATGAAGAATGATTGATTATTTAATGCTGGTGTTATGCTAACTAAAACGGGACCAAGAATGGACCATTAGACTTATAACTGTGAAGGTGATTGGTGACCTTCACATGAAATAGTCTGGATGAAAGATTGATTGATGTAGATTCAAGATAGGATTGGTGGTGACTAATTGGAAATAGAAGAATAGGAAATTAATTAAAGAACAATGGTAATAAGGACAACATAAAGAATAAAAATGATCTGGGTGTGGTGGCGTACACCTGTAATCCCGGCACTCAGGAGGCTGAGGCAGGAGAATTGCCATGAGTTTGAGGCCAGTCTGAGCTACTTAATGAGTTCAAGGCCAGCCTGCACTGCACAGCAGGACTCTGTCTAAAGAAAAAAAAATAATAAAGATGAAGTGTATCTAGCCTTATAAATTATGTTTCGATGAATCTTTATAAAAACTGTGTTCTTACTATCCACATATTTTGGACAATAAAACTGAAAGACATAAAAGTCAGGAAACTTATGCAAGCACAGAGACCTGATTTTTTAGTTCTGTATTATGCTGGAAATCAAATAGTAGAACTGAATTATTTAGAAAAATTTTGCCTATTAGTTGGGCTTAAGGCAGAGGTATATCACCAAGCTATATATAGTAGGAAGTCTAATATTGTATGGTGTTATGCTAGTTAATTCAACAGCTCAGTAAAATTAGAGATCATGTTCCAATTCTTTACCAAATGTTATAGAAGCTTGAAAAACCCCTTCAACATTGATAACATTTAAAAGTTGGAAGGAATGGTAAAAATTCACTTACCAGGTATTTTAGAAAAGAAGAAAACATTCCTGGAATCCTTGCCTTTTGTGACTTATTGTCTAAAAAAATATTTTATCAGAATGCTTGCTACCAAAAAAAAAAGAAAAAAAAAACTAAAACTGGAAATTCCATTTGACCCAGACATTCCACTTTTAGGTATCTTTCTGAATTAAAAACATTACATCACAAAAAGAATGCTTGCTACAAGGGAGACTTGGGAAATGAACACCTAAACATCCCAACCTTTGAATGTGAGTAAAAGTACAATAGCAGGCAGAAAACAGACGAGAAAATCTGAGATTAGCAAGCACAGAACTATTACAGAAAATACTCAGCACAGATACAGGAAGAGAACCAAGATACATTAAGCAACTGGGTGTAATGAGTAAAACAACAGCCAGAATTTTGAAAAATAATTCAGACCATGGAGTTAAGTCTCTTAGCTTGGTTTAACTTGAGTATTTTTGGTCACTTCATAAGTGGCCTAAGCTCTCTCAGGTCTCATCAATGCAGGAAAGCTTTGGAAGTCCGTTCAAGCATGCAACAGCTACCTTACTCCACTTACTCCTTCTCCCAACATTCATCACAAGCAACTATGTATAAAGTTTGTCTCAGGGTTCCTTGATGCTTTTACGAAACTTGTAGTTCATATGATTCTACAAAAGTAAGTTGTGTGGTAAGTAAATTACAGGATAAGGTGAGCGAGCTCTGAGATGATCACACTATATGGCTTGCTCTTTTATATGTCTCAGGTTTTCAACTATATCTCACTGCCTCAGATAGCACACAACTTGGCTTATCATCTTAGACCCTGTGATTGTTTTCTCTATATTCCAGAGACATTGAATTCCAATTTCTTGTAAATTGGATTAAATTATATCTACCATGTCTATTTCATAACAATTATTTAGTTAATTCTGCCAATTATCTAAATGAGTAAGCAAAATAATTGACTGAAAAAATAGAAAAATAGCATGTAAACAAATGTGCTCAATATTAACTTAACTTGCACTGAAATTTTTAGCCAACTTCCCTACTGTCTTCCTACATTCTTTATTCTTTATGGTTTAAATGATTTAATATTATTAAAATATCCATAGTACCCGAAATTATCTAGTGAGTCAATTCAAGCCGTACCAAAATTCTAATGGTATTTTTGCCAAAAGTGAAACAAAACCCTAAAATTCATGTAAAATATCAAGAAAACCTAAATAACAAAAATAATCTTATAAAGAAAAAGTGGGGAGCTTCATGTTTCTTGGTTCCAAAACATATTGCAAGACTACAGTAATCAAAACAATATGGTACTAATGCATGGAAAGATATCTATATATCTATATATTGAAATCATTGTGTGTGTGCATATATATATGTATATATATATATGCCATGTATATCTACATCATATATATCTGCATGTTGTAAATACATAGATATATATCAATGAAACAAAATTGATCAGAAACAAATCTTCACATTTGTAGTGAAATAATCTTTGATAAAATTGTAAAGATCACACAGTAGGGAAATGATAGTCTCCAGCAGTGTTGTACAAGTTAGGTATTCACAGCCAAAGAAAGAAATTGAACCCTATTTAGGTCGTCTAAAAGTGACTCAAACTGTATTAAAAACTTAAGGATAAAATATATGCCTCTGTCTTGTCATTTTTCAGTTGCTAATAATACCACAGATTTGGAAAGCCACTTGGAAAAGAGGCTTATTTTGGCTCACAGAGTTCTAAAGTTGCAAACTCAAGGCATGACATCTGGGTGCTGGCCTTTTTGCTAGTAGCCTCATTGCAGCATGGGGCATCACATGGTAAGAGACAAAGTGTACCTGTATGTAGCCTCTGTCCTTCCTTTATTTTTATTTTTTCTTTTATTTGGTACCAGGGATTGAACTCATAACCTCACACCTCACACCTTCCAGGCAGGCGCTTACACCACTGAGCTAAATCCCTGGTCAAAGTCTTTCTTTCTTTCTTTCTTTGTGTGTGTGTGGGGGGGGGGGGGGGGGTCTTCCTTTCAACTATCCATTCTCTTAAAGTCACAAGTATTCAGTAAAAGGGCTCCACTCTGATGACCTCATTTAAACTTAATTACTTCGAATGCCTTTCCCTAAACACTACATTTAAACAGTTTCCACTGTAAAGTCCTCACAATGGGGATTAAATTCCAGTATCAGTTTAAGAGGGAACATACCATATCCAAGCCACAGAAAGCTCTTGGAAGAACATGTAGAAAAAAAGAGTTTCCATGATATTTGAAGTGAAAATGATTTCTTCAATGTGACACTAAAAGCACGTGTCACAAAATGAAAATAGCCAAATGGTAGGAATCAATTAAAAACTACTCCATAGCCAAATAAACAACCATCAGAATGAAAATGAAACTGAAGAAATGGGTGAATATATTTGTAAATCTTACAACTGATATTGGGATTATACAGAATACAGACAGAAAAAGAAAGGAAGAAAAGAAGGAGGAGGATGAAGAAAGAAAGGAAGAAAGACAGAAAGACAGAAAGAAAGAAAGAAAGAAAGAAAGAAAGAAAGAAAGAAAGAAAGAAACTAAGAAAGAAAGAAAGAAGAAAAAAGACATTATTAAAAAACATACAGAAGTCTTGAATAGACATTTCTCCAAAGAACATAGACAATTAGCCAACAAGTATATAAAAAGATGTGCAACATCGTTAGTTATCAAGCGATTAAAACCACAGTAAGATATCAGCAGAAACCATTAGGATGGCCACCAATATTTTAAAAAGAATGAATATAGTAAGTGTTGGTGAAGATGTGAGGAATTTGAAATCCTTTTGTACGCGGTAAGATTTATAAAAATAGTACTGCTGTTATAGTATAGAAACTCTTCAAAAAATTAAAAATGAAAGTGCTAGATAATTTAGCAATTTAATTTCTCTCTATATATAAAAATACACTTGTCAAAAGATATCTATATGCTATGTTATTTGAAGCATTATTTATAACAGATAAATGGAAATGGTCTAAATCTCTATTAAAGGAAGAATTAATAAAGATAATGTGTTACACATATAAATATAATGGGGGATATTATCCAACTTTCATAAAGTAGGAAATCCTGTCATATGCTACATGTATAAATCTGGAGAACATTATGCTAAATGAAACTAGCTAGTCACAAAAAGAGAAACATTTCATGACTGCACTTATGCAAGATGCATAGTCAGACTCTTAGAAACAGAAACTAGTGTAGTTGTTGCCAGGGCCTCAAAGATGTAGAGTTTTAATTATTCAGGATGAAAAAGCTCAAATATCTATTTTGCAAAGATATGCATATAGTAACACTAATGTACTTTATACTTAAAAATGATAAAGATAGTAAATTTTACATTATGTGTAAAATAAAAAAGAATGAAAAAAATCCAACCAGAAGTTCTTTACATTGCATGTTTTTATTGTGATGTAAAATTGCTCAAATATAATAAAATTTCTCATATTTAATATTTATCAAGCAATCAATGAGCCTGATATGAACTATTTTTTATTCTCTCCTACCAGTGAAAAAATCAAGATTTAGAGGGTTAAATCTTTTGCTAAAGTTATAGAGCTCATAAGTACTTACATTATTATTCAACTTAAGAACATATGACTCCAAATATTATAAAAACTTTTCAGGGTAAGTTTTAGTGTACTTAATTTTAGTTATTTTGCCAAGTTCATCAAGTTTATAACTATAAATAAGCTCACTTTGTTTACAATATAAAATATGTGTGCAGCTAATGAAACAAATAAAACACTTTTTAGCAGTAATATGTCCTACAATTCTGCATCCAATTATACTCAACTCATTTGAACATTTTCTAATGATTGTTCATCTTGTTGGTGAATAAACTGGTGTTAGGTGAAGATAAAGTACTAGAGTTTATCAAGGTAAATCTTACAGTAGACTCAAGGATAAAACCTAGATCTTCATCTTTGGTGCTCTTCCCCAAAATATGATACCATCTACCATTGGCAATTTTACACATTAATTAAAAGAAATTAGAGTTTCCACAATAATTCATATGAATCTTAAAGTGAAACACAAGTTTTCAAACAAATATCTAACTATAAGCTATTCATGACTTCATTCTTTTTTCTTTAAAAATTTCTCAATTCATTTTCTCTCAGTTCATTATATACCAGCTCCACTTATGCTATCTGTGCTGTTACTTTTTACTCTCATTGCTGAGACAAAATATCTGATGTCTAAAATTAAGGAAGCAAAGGTTTATTTAGCTTACAATTTGTGGAAGTTTCAGTCCATGATCTGATGGGTCCTAGGTAGGTTGCTTATGATAGAGGGAAACAGTTCATGGTGGCAGCAAATAGCAAAAGCAACAAGAGCCAAAAAAGGGATGAGTATAGAGAGAAGACTTTTTCTATGCCTTATATTGTACGTAGGCCACACCCACCCTGGGTGTAACACTCACACCCATAATCCCAGCATTAGATCATGAATCAGTCACAAACTCTGGAAGCCTACCCCATGACTGTATGAGGCTTTTGGGAGACATCCAGACACAAAAAATTGCACTATCCTAAGTTTAATTGTTATATTTATAATCCCATATTATTTGGAATCTCTATTTCTTTGTCTCTGTTTCTCTGTCTCTGTTTCTCTGTTTCTTTCTCTTTTTCTCTGAATCTCACTCTCGCTCTCTCTGTGTCTCTATATCTCAGTGCAAAAATAGCACTATGCTCTGGAGCCCTCCCTTTGCTTACTGCTTTAGCTTTTCTTCATGATTTATTGTTCCCAGACAGCTCCCATTTTAGTGGCCTTCCAACACAGTAGATGTGCTTCCTCAGCTATTTATGTGGTTTTCAGAAAGTATTGTGTATCCTGCAAGCCAACTAAGGAAAGCTTTAACTTCTTAGCCTCTTCTAATTATTTGAACTTGCACTGGTTTTAAGTCAATTAAACAGTGGCAGGAAAAGGATCAACTCCAGCTTGTACTATTTGTTTTTAAGATTGATCTTTCTTGCCTATTAGTGTCTTACAAGCACAGTGTTCATTTTAGTCTTTTAATATACAAGTAATTCAATATTTAACAACCATTTTGTTGCATAAATCCCTCCTTTTATCTACAGGTTGTATTCTATTAGACCTTTTAATAAGATATTTAAAAGTGTATGTCTGGGCTTGACAGAAATGTAAATCCTTTGGAGATATATGTATGTTTTTTCCATCTAGATTTTATTTTTAAAATAAACATTTATAGAGCATAATATGCAATGGATATAATACACAGACTGCGAAACTCAGAAACTACAAAGAAAGATGAATCCTTCCTTTCAAATATCAATTAGTCAGCTATATCTTACTTGTTAAAATTAAAATAGATATTTAAAAAAAGATATTTGGAGGAGGAAACAAATGATGAGGTTGAAGTATATTTGAGGGAATAATATTTCTATTATTATTTTTTCCAAAATTTAGGAGATGGGTACTGATGAGACAAGAGTAAACACTTTTATTTTTTCAATATTTTTAGAAATGGTTAGCTATTTTTCTCTAGCTCTTTGTTGTCCATAGATAATTATAAAAAGCTCAAAAAACCTCATGTATGGATAGCATCATGTGTGCAGTAGTGGCTCCATAACTGATAAGAAATCAAATGGATCATTTAAAGATGATATGCATTTATTTAATTTCTCAAAAACATTATGTAAGTATTGAGTTTAAAAATTAACCATGGGAAGTTGCAGTTTGAAACTTGTCTTCTTCAAAAAGAAGATTAGGAAATTTCTTCTCTTATTCATTTGAGAACCCCTAATACAATTACTAAAAATAATTTGTCTTACACTGAGTAAATTTTTTGCATTCTTTATAATAACATTGCATTAACAGATGCTCCTCTAAAGATTGTCTTCAAATTTATTACAATTAAATTGCTGGAAAATGGATTATAGTTTCAAACAATAGTACTAGCAAGTTATTTGTTCATTGGAACAAAATTATAATAGAAAGCTACACTTCTAACCCTGAGAAGCCTGATAGTCATTTAAATAGTCATAAATATCACATTTCACCAACTATAAACAGCACATATATATAATCTGAAGTTTTTAAAAGAAATGTACTTTGAAAAAGGACAACAGCACAATAGCCTATCACATAAAATCACACCTATCTCATAAAGTACAACAGAATACATTACCAAAAAATGAAAAATTTATAGACTATACTTATCATTTCCTATAAACATTTAGCCTATTAAGTTTTCCTCCATACTAAATCATTTTTCTTTGCTGCATATTTCTTTTCATTGGTTCTTGTCATTCTTCTGCCCTTAATAGTCTATTAAAACTTGTGTATGCACACTGTCTCCTCTTTTTTATTTTATACTCAATAATATATTTTCTACATTCACCAATGTACTATACTCTCTCACATAACTTTTTCAGAGTTACATGTGCTTCCAGGAGGAGAGACCTTGTTGGAGGGGGTCACTGGAGGGGTGACCTGGAACATCCTCTCTGGCTCCTCCCTTCTCTCTCTGCTTCCTAGCCATTATGATGTGAACTACTTTCCTCAATAGCAAGGCCTTCCACCATGCTGTTTCTGCTTTTGAACCTGACAAGCTTGGATAGAAACTTCTGAAACCATGAGCCAAAATAAACCTCTCCTCCTTTCAGTCATGTATGTCAAGTATTGTGTTCCAGTGACAAGTAAAGTGCTAAGACAGCTCCAAATTGAAGTATATTTTTACTCAAAATGTTTATCTTGAGGGTATTAAATTTAAACATTCAACTTCCATATCCGAGCCTCTGCTTTGGTTTGAATGTTGAGTGTCCCTCAGCATCCACATGTAAGAGCTCATTTCCCAAAATCACATGATTGGGAGATGCTGTAGGCTTTTAAGTGGTGGGGCTCAGTGAGAGGTCCTTAAGGAAGTTGGGAGCTTGCCTTCAAAAGGGTTTGCAAGATCCTGTTCCCACTCTTGTCACTTGTGCTCATTTTGTCTCTCATTTTATCTGCTGCTGTTTAGAGTCATAATTACTGTCTTGCTCCTGGAAGGTGCTCTCACTTTTATTAACATGCAGCACTATATGAAGCAGTCGAAGTATAACCCTTCCCAAACCTGTACTATGACATTTGGATATTATATCTCTAAAACTGTGGCCTTCTTATGTTTTTAAATAGCCTGCCTCAGATGTTTCATGGTAGTAATGTAAAATTGACTAATACAGGCTTCTTACAGCTAATTTGTTCAATTATTCTTGCTTACTTTGCTTTTCATTTCATACCATTTTCATTTTTTAACTCCTCAGCTTCTTCCTCTTTCCACTTCCTTAGCTGCTATCTGTCTTGATTAGATTACTAGGGCCAGCACTTCCGTCTTTCTCTTCTCAGTATTGGCAATTTCATTTACCAATTGATCCTCCTCGGAAGATTAGTGGCACGAACTTCCATTGATTGATACCTTTATCAATTTATGGTCTCTTATGTCAATGAAGCTCCCCATGTGCTTGGAAATAATTCTATATTTTCCTAACCAATTCTTTCCACTAGTCTCTGCAGCACTTATTTCAAACCACTTATATTTCCCCAATGCTATGCCTCTTTTCTAGCCAGTGGCTTAGTTCTCACTTCTCAAAAAGAAGGAAGAGAAGCAACTACATTAATAACTTTCTGCTCTGGTATCCAAATTTAACCCACAGCTTATCACATTGGAAAAGATGTCTGTTGTATTCAGGGTTTGCAAGGGAAACAATTTAATACAAGATATATAACTTATGGAATTATTTTACAATAGTCACCCAAAGAGTCAAATACAAAAGAAAGACTGCAGAAAATCTGTCCACACTCTAAGACCCAAAGAATCCAGCTGAGGGCCTGGATACCATGGCAATGTCCTGCATCAGTCCAGCTGAAGACCTAGAGCCTATGACAATTCCCCCCACCCCACAAGTCCAACTAGAAGCCTAGAGCCCCCAATAATGACTCATGCAAGTTTGTTCCATGGATCTGTGCTGAGAAGGCCCAAAGGTCAGAGGTGGAAGCTAGAAAGTCTGTGTCAGCAGGATGAAGGATCTGTGCCAGTAGGCTGAGGGTTTTGCACTGGAACCAGGAAGTGACACCCAAAGTAAGGACCAAAGCTTCCCTGAAAATTGCTACAGTCGTCCTCAGCAACAACGAGGTCCTGAGTTCTTTCAATGATGAGAATTGCCAAGTTCATTCCAGGATGCCAGCATGACAAGCTTCTCCTGGTGATTAAACAACAAGCCCTCTTCCCCTCTGGAGCAATGCTCAAAGTAAGGGCCAGAATTCTCTTAAAATCAACTGCAAACATTCTGAGAGACAATGAGTTCTTGAGCTCCTCTGACAATGAGAACAGCCAAGTTCATATCAGAAACAAGCACAACAAGCTCCTCCAAGAGAATCAACTGCACCCAGGAAAACCAACAACACTTCCTCCTCTCCAATTGTCCTTTTTATGTTGGCAAATCCTCAGCACAATGTTGATTCAGTTTAGCTGTTATTACAAGCTGACTACCAGTTGTCATTCCACCACATCTGTTATGAAATTAAACATTGTTGGGGACCACAAATTCATAATGGTTAATTTTATGTACATCCCTAAGGGTTAATTGGAGGCTTGGGATTATTGGTATCAACATTTTGAGATTTCCCATTAGCTCTTTAGGAGTGAGCCAACCTTCCCCACCAACTAAGACTAAACTAAAACCACTAGGATTAAAAAACGTCACTCCAGAGCAAGATTCTTCTTAGCATAAGATCATCTCCACCCTCTTGAGTCATTCCAGGTTTATCTGCTGCCCCCTGAGTCATCAACCTCTGAGTTTTCCTGTAATATATCCAGAGCCCAGAACTTTCTCCTGACAACCGCATGTATATTTTCTATGCTCTTCCAACCATCTCTCTGTAGATATTTAGTACTTCAAGATCATCAAATTTAATATGAATTAACTGAACTTAACACCAAAAGGTATCCAGTTTCTTGCTCTATCTTTCATTGTAAGGTGGAAATGAGTCTTATCTCCAAACAAAACAAAACTTCAAATTTCTAGTCTATCACCAGTCACTAAACAGTTTATTTCTCACATATATTTCAAATTAAGAATCTTAACTTTATCCACTGTCTCCACTTTACCATTTGTACCTTTATTGAGGCCCAGATTTCACCTTACATTCCATAGTTTCTGCAGGGGAAGAAATGTGAACATTTGCTTCACTTCTCTGCTCAATTCCTTCCATCTGTTCCTTCATAGGTTAGGTAGAAAAAGATAGATTTTAGATTCTACAGGCCCTGCTTCTACTAATTTAGTTGGTATGAGAGTCTCTGTTTCTTTATTGTCTTTGTTTCCACTGACTTCTCACTAGGGTTTAGAGCAAAGCTTCCCTTTGATCCAGAATGTAACACTGTAGACTTTCTTTTCTTTCTTTCTCTTTCTTTCTTTCTCTTTCTTTCTTTCTTTCTTTCTTTCTTTCTTTCTTTCCTCAAAGCAAGAAGATAGGAATTTAACAATGGTTGTTATATTGCATATTGTTATCTTCAAAATAGTTGCCCAAATTACCAGATACAGAAATAAAACACAAAAATAAAATGGAACAAAACATTGGATTTCTAAAACAAAACAAAAGGAGGTTAGCAGCTAGTGCAGGCAGGGAGATGCAGTCAGATATGCCCAGTGCACTTGCAGTCCGCCATTGGAGAACTTTGCTTCCTTCAGGCAGCCAGCCCCCACTGGGAGAATCAGATAAATGCAGCCTTGTGTGCTTGCCACCATCGGGGGAGTGCCAGTGTAGACAGGCAGGCTGAGAGAAGCAACCTTGCCGCCACACACCTCTGGTCATCAGGGACACCTCAGTGAAGCTGCATGTGCATTGAGAAGTCTGCCCCAAACCCTGCTGCCTCCCTGGGAACCTGGGTTCAGAAAATCACAGGTGCCTGTCCCAGTCCCCTACACCACAGATGGCTAGCCAACATGCGAAGTATCTGGGAGTCCATAACCAGCTTATTGGGTTGAATCCAGGAGAATGTCAAAATGAAGAAGAAAAAGGTAATCTCAGACAGAAGAAAGATAATCTCAGAAAAAGGTAATCTCAGCCCACACAGAACAAGTCTGAGAGATATAATCATGGAAGAAAATGGAAGTCACACCCTTAAAATATCTGAGAGGATAGCAACAGAAGTAAAGAAACAACTTTATGATATTGTAAAAATAATCAGATCAGAAATAATGTCTCAGGTAAAAGAAGAAATCACAAACATAATAAAAGAATTGCTAACCATATGTAAAGAAGATATTGATTTAAAAGAAGAGCATAGGAAAATGATGGAAACTTTGAATGAACAATATAGGAAGAATTTGTAATGCATGAAACAGATTCAAAGAGATACCTAGGAAAATAAAAAGTCAATCCAAAGTTGGTAAAATCACTTGAAAGAAACTGAAAATAGACTTTCAAACCTTAAAAACAAGATCATAGCTAGTGATTGTGAGAGGAAAAATCTCTTAAAAGTATCAAGGAAATAGGAAATAATAATTCAATGGCTGCAAGGCGATGCAAAGAAAAATAATCTAAAAGTGATAGGTATCAATAAAGAAGTAGGGGTCAACAAAAATGAAATAAAAAGGTTACTTGCAGAAGTAATAGCAGAAAACTTCCCAAACATGGGAAAAGTATCTGACATACAGATAAGTGAGGCATATAGGTCTCCAACTAGCCATAACCAAAATAAATCTACACCTAAACATATAATAATCAAGGTCCCAGAAACTCAGCACAAGAACAGAATATTAAAAGTTGTTAGAGAAAAGAAAAAGATCACCCATAAAGAAAAACCAATCAGAATCATGGTAAACTTTTTAACACAAACCGTCAAGTCAAGTAGAGTTTGGTGTTAAGTGTTTCAAATCCTGAAAGAATATAACTTCCAACTCAATTGATGTACCCTGCAAAACTATCTTTCAAAATGGCAAAATAAGATACTTTCATAATAAAGAACAACTGATGAATTTCATGACCACCAAACCAACCCTACAGAGAGTTCTGAAGGATATTCTAGAGAGAGATAAAGATGACTATGGTTCCAGTAATAGCAACAGAGGAGGATAGCCAAATAGGACAGACAATTGAATGAATGGAGAAGTGGAGGGCCAACAGCAGGAGGATAGCATGGCAGAGATGAACTAATTCATGCCAGTTGTAATCATTAAATTCAGATGGCCTCAATTCACCAATAAAAAGGAACACAGGGAGAGTGGATCAAGAAACTAGATTCATCAATATACCTATTCAAGAAACACATTTAAATGGAAAGGAAATTCAAAGACTGAAAATCAAAGGAAAGAAAACAATTGTTCCTCACAACAGGAGACCAGAAAAAAGCAAGGGTAACTTCTCCATCAACTGCAGAATGGATAAAAAAGGTATGGTATTTTCATACAATGGAAAGCTACCCAGCTATAAAGTAGGATAATCTTGAGGCTCTTGTAGATAAATGAATGCAAATGGAGATAATGGTGAAATGGTTTGGACTCATACAGGTGACCCTGAGTTATCCATCTAGCATAAAATACTGCAGGAGTTAGTGGTATCCAAAAAGCACAATAGATATGAAATTGGTAAGCAAGGAATGACTAAAATGGAAAATTAGTAACCACTGTTAATTTTCTATTATTTTGTTTTGGATTCTTATATCATTTTCATAATTTTTTAGGTTTGGTTTTATTCTGTTTTGTTTTGTTATATTTTACTGTGTCTGACGGTATGGGCAGTTATTTTGAAGATAATGGAATGTATTATGGTAACTGTTGTTGATTTCCTATTTTCTTGTTCTGAAATCCTATAATGCTATCATTCTTTTGTTTTCATTGGTTTTATTGTGTTTTGTTTTGTTTGATTTTATTACATGTGACAGTATGGACAGCTATTCTAAAGAAAACAGAAGACGTTATAGCAGCCATTGTTCATTTCCTATTATCTTGTTTTGATGTCCTGCAATGCTTTCATTCTTTTGTTTTGATTGGTTTTAGTCTATTTGTATTCTTTAATTTTATTATCTGTGAAAATATGGATATCTATTTTGAAGAAAACAGAAGACATTATGGTAGCCATTGCTGATTTCTTATTATCCTGTTTTTAAGTCCTGTAGTGTTTTCACTCTTCAGTTTTCATTGGTTTTATTTTATTTTGCTTTATTTGATTTTATTACATGTGAATATATGTACAGTTATTTTAAAGAAAACAAGAACTATTATGGTAGTCATTGTTGATTTCCTATTATCTTTTTTTGAAGTCCTGTAACACTTCCATTGTTTTGCTTTGATTGGTTTTGTTCTGTTTTGTTTTGTTTAAATCTACTGTGTGTCATGGTATGGACAGCTGTTTTGAAGAAAATGAAAGACATTATTGTAACCATTATTGATTTCCTGTTGTCTTGCTTTGAAGTCCTTTATCATTTGCATTTTTCTGTTCTTATTTGCTTTATTCTGTTTTATTTTCTTTAAATAAAAAAATTCAAAAGAAGACAACAGGTTATCCCCCGCAGTTTTGTAATGCATACTGTTTTCTTCTAAATAGATGCTCAGACTGCCAACTTTAGGCCTACAAATTCAATCAAGCGATGCAAGCATGAAGTTATTTTTTTAACTTTAGTAGCTATCATCGCAGCCTCAATTTCTCCAAATCAGCCAGTTTTTTTGGGGGGTGGCAGTGCCCATGCACTGGCTGGTCCATGAGAAGCCATGATTCTCCTCCCATTCTGCATGGCTGCTGCTGGCTCATGGGAAGGCATAGTTTTTTTTCTGTAGGCTTAGTTTCTTCCTACCTTTCTCCATGAGGTAGAAGATTATTGTCAAACTCTCTTGTAGTAGTGACAGCATCAGTCTCACTCTCTAGCTGCACTTTATCACTTGGAAGATTCTTGCTTGTAATTCTTCTATTATGCAGTTCTCTTAGTGGTCTGCTAACTAAAAATATTGTGAAGGATTTCTCAAGAGTGGAGCTCCTGGTTCCATATCTGCAGAGATTACTATTTTTTCTTGGACTCAAATGCCTGTAAACCAGTAAGTATATTGATGTTTTCCCTTTTTGTAGCTCCATACTTCACTGCTTTTCACTCCTTTGTATGGTTTTATCCAAATCTTTCACTGAAATATGAAAATATAGGCAGAGATATCAGCTGACATAGTTTCTAGGAGGTTTGTGTACATGGTCTAGGAAAACATCATACACTTTTGTGAGGATGTTACTAACCTCCTTACAAAAGTACTAATAAATGTCTTAAGTCCTACACACAAGACATGACATATTTAGTGTCCTTCTGGTACCATGTAACTGATATCTTAGAGATTTTATAAATATTTCCATAGCTATAAATTTATGTAAGTGCCCTAAATAGAGCAAACTCTGAGTTCAATAGCCAAATAAAAATATGTAGGCTGTTTGTTTCTAGGTACATGGTCTAGAAAACCTTTGACTCAAAACTTTGAACTAAATGGCTCCTTAACCAACACCATGTTTTTAGGAATTTCCTCCCATATTTTAGGGAAAAGGTTAAAGTCATCTACCTATAAAACATAGCTGTAGCTCCCAAGTAAGCTACCACAGGTAATTTCAGGGAGTCAATATCATATTATTAAATCAAATGGAAGATACGAACCTTATAAGGTTTCTATGAGTATTTGTCTAAATGCATGAACAATTTTATTTACTGCTCCCATTATAAAACAAGAGACCTGTCATTGAAACTACATCAGATGACATAATGGGGTAATGACTGGCTGCCTGCACTGTCAATCTTTTGCTCCAAGGGAGAATATTAATAATGTCCAAACAATAGGTGATCCACTAAACATTAGCTTTCTGTTGTCCAAAATATCTGATAGATGACTTACTGAAAAATAACAGTCTCAAACCAATCATAGGGAATACAGTTATTTTTTATTTTGTCAAGTGTTTAACAGAGAGATATACTAGGAATAATGAGTCAAATGATCCTTAGCCACAAGTATATTTCACGGATACTCACTGCATTGTTCCAAAACAAAATTTGTGAACGTTATATAATCTTTTTTATTGACTCTAAATGTGCTTTTGTGTAAGGTAATGCTTTCTTCTGCTGTCTACATTGGTAGCAAAAATATCCTCATTTGGGGAAAATGAAAGCAATTCCATAATGTATTACAATGTGTTTCCTCCTATCATTTTATAAGCGTACCTTTTATTATGAGTACTATTTGGGAATATATATTGAAAAAATAATAACTAGTTTCATATTCAATTTATTGAGCATCATAATATTTATAAGCAGTTTCTCATCCTCTACACTAAAGGACACATTTATAAGGGGGA
>RJWM01021604.1:0-35054 GCA_004363535.1 Dasyprocta punctata
AGTGTTGCACTCACCCAGGGGTGGAGTCTATGTACAGTGTAAGGGCAGAAAGAAGGCATGTTTTCCCTCTCTGGCTGGTTGGCACCAGGCTGTTTTGCAAACTGCCATGAATGGCTGCCCTGCTACACCACACTTCCTTGGAGCCAACTGAGTATGGTCTGGAACCCCCAAGAACTGTAAGAAATAAACCTTTCCTTCTCTAATTTTCAGTGTCACGTATTTTGTCTCAGCAATGAGAGAAAAGTAACCATGTCACTCAGTTTAATTTAATTCATTACCATGCAGGTATCTGGCACTTACTAGGTGCAGGAGAAGTTTGCAACATTACTAATGCAATTTTCACAACAAGTCTAACAGACAGGAGGTTCCAAACCACAGAAGTCTGGTTATATCTGAGTGTTTAAAAAATAAGGACATGTGCTTCCTAAACAGCAGAGAGAATTGAAATCAGTTCTAAGTGTTTCTTCTGTGATATTATTGTTGAAGTCCTATGCTATATTTTTAAACATTGGTGACAGTTTTTCTTTCTGCTTCACCATCTATCAGTGCTTCTTGCAAGAGAAAATAATTCTTCCATTTTCCCTCTATCAATCAGGTAAGACAGGTTTCCAGTCTCTCCCCTCATGTGAGAGCTGCAGTGTGGGAAGCAGGATCATCCCAGGAAACTGCGGCCACACTCAGAACTGGACCAGCAGTGGAGCCCCCCAGCACTCCCCAGACTACAGAAAAGACCAAAAACCACAATTTCCACTTGAAACCACAAGTTCTGCACCATAATAGTAAGTCAAATATCATGGTTCAATTGTAACTACATTAGCATCTGGCCAAGATGAATTACAACCTGGGGAAGCCGATTTTAACATGAAGAAGTCTATGAAATAAATTCTCAGTTGACATTGTTCTCATTGTTCAGAAAGCAAATAGTTACCTTATACTTCCAGTATCCTTGCAAATCCTGCTTCCTGCTTACCATTTTCAACTACAAAGAGTGACTTTGCATATTGCATGCCACCTATGTAGGTAACACTTTAACTGTCACTAATCCAGCTATTATCAAGTATTCAAATATTTGACTTGACCCAGAGATATATGCAGACCCAAATAATAGCCATTATCAGATGTCAGACAACCTTAGGGATAATTTTTCTTCTAAAAAAATATAAGCACCTCTTCTATGACTTTTTCTTAGAGAAGCATGATGAGACAGTTTGGTTTTATAATACATATTTCACTTGTAAGCACCAAGCACAGATGAGTGTATTAAAACTGCTTAGTCACTATCAGAAAAAATTTAAGTTGCTACAGGAAGAGCAAGACTGATGGACAAATTCATTTTTGTAAGTCTGAATCCTTTAGTCTTTTGCTCAGTCACTTTCCTCGTGGGGAGGGGGGCACAGTGTCAGAGACCCACAATTAAAAGGAGGAGAGGTTTATTTCAGATCACAGTTTGTGGAAGTTCCCAGTCCATAGGGTGCTGGCTACAAAACAGGGTAGCAGGGCAGAGGGGCCTTGTAGAGGAGAGTCCCTCATGGTGTGGCAACAGAGAGAAAGGGACAGACAGAGAGACAGAGACAGAGAGACAGGGAGGGATAATGGCAGAGAAAGAGGTGGAAAGAGAGACAGAGAGAAAGAGAGAGAGAGAGAAAGAGAGAGAGACTGAGAGAGATGGGTGGGGAGAGATAAACCCTTCCAGGCCACAATGCCGGTGGTCCCCCTCTTCTGACCAGATCACACCTTCTAACAGCAAGTCAGCTATAAACTCTCAGGGGACTAATCCACTATGAGTATCACAGCCCCATGAACCAGTCCCCTCCCAAAGCCCCACTTATGAGGGCTTGAGGCATTGGGGGGACATCTAAATACAAACCATAGCACCTTATAAATATTAGATAAAGTAAAATCAGAATTTTACCCATCAGCGAAGGGAGAGGAAGATTAGCCCTGGCCAAGGAGAAGGTGCTAATGCATAAGCAGGCCTGAGAGGAAAGGAAAAGGAAACTCCTTCTCTCACATAGACATCCTAGAGCAGTGCTGACCTGGTGCTTAGGAGCACAGGCTCAGTTCAGCCAGCCTGACTGGGTGACTGATCCCCTCCTCACCCTTGTGACCTCACAGGGCTGTGTGAGGAATGCAGAAGACATGTTTCCAAAGCGTTAATCACCATCACCACCCCTCATAGGTGCGCAATGCTGTCCCTAAGATGGCTGTGTCGCTTGACTGGGTTTGCAATATTGCACTTCTCACTTCTCAGTCATTCAAACACACAAGCCCTTAACAAGAAATACCATGGTCCATTCATTAGGCTCACTGGGAAGACAGTGTCTTAGTTACCTTTCCCTCGTTGCCGAGACAAAATACCTAACACCCAAAATTAGGGAAGGAAAAGTTTATTCTTACAGTTTCTCGGGAGTTTCAGTCCATACTTAGCTGGCTCCAAGTCAGCACGGCATGGCGGTCCTGCCCTTCATGGCGGCTGCAAGCCACAAGGCGCGCTGGAGAGAGAGAGAGAGAGAGAGAGAGAGAGAGAGAGAGAGAGAGAGAGAGAGAGGAGAGAGCGCATGCGTGAGAGAGAGGGCAGAAGCGAGCAAGAGGAAGACCCGCTTCCCTTACACTGTATCTCAGCTCCACCCCTGGGCGGGTGTAGCACTCACATCTTCAGTCCTGGCGCTAGACAACAAACTGATCACCAGCATCAGACTCAGCCCCATCAAAAGTACATGAGGACTTGGGGGTACATAGCATACCCAATACAGACAGTGACCAGGAGGAGCCTCAGTCTGCAAGATGTGGGTCTGGGACATCTATGAGACATCACAAGGTATTTAGTCACTGATTGGAAATGCCCAATTACTGCTCCCTCTACTGAGCAGCATTCAATGATCACATTGTTCACACTTGCTCACTACTGTCAGGAGGACATAAAAGATTCATGGTTCCCATAACCTAGGACCTCACATCCTTGGGATGATAAAGCACACTGTTTCCCAAAATATGCAACCTGAGCTTTATATACGAGGTGCTATAGGTGTATATCTATGAAAGTTTCAAGGAGGCTGAAATTTCACTCAGTGAGATTCATTGCAAGGAAATGGCTCTTGTGAGGAAGGGAGCTGCCGAGTTCAAATCTGCAACGGGAGCCAGCGGACTGAAGACCTAGGAAACCCGTGTACTGTGAAGTTCTGCAGCCATGCTCTTACTCAAGCGTCTGCTCCTCTGTTCTATTCTAGCTTTGGATGTGTGGGTGGGGATCATCCACATTAGGCAGGGTGGTCTGCTTCACCAGGACTCACAGAGGAAGAGGTCAATCTCATCCCAAACACTGGCCTCTCTGTTTTACCATGGTAACTGTGGATGCCCTGTAGCCATAAAGAAAGGTAAACTCGAGTGATTGTAGGAAAATGGATGCATCTTGAGACCATAATGCTGAGTGAAACAAACCAGCACACAAGCTTAAATGACACATAGTTTTTCTTATATGAGAGCCCAAAATATAAATAAGGAGCTAAATAAAAGAGAGATCATAGGAAACAGGGAGATAGAACTTTCTCGAAGGTGAAGGAATTCAAGAGATGGAGGTGTAGGGAGGAAAGGAGAGATGATAAAACAAGGAATGAGGAACTGTTACGTGCAGGTACCAGCTTCACACAAGGAACATACACACCATGTGCTGCAAACGTGCTATTTAAAAAACAGGCAAGGGCAAACTGATGATGAATGGGAGAGAATAAGATTAAAAGTCAGGTGCCATAAAAAACTGTGTCAAACACAAATAAATTATTTTAATGTATTTTCACAATATTTATGAGCATATGAAGGGGAAAATTATTTTTAAGAGAGATTTTATTGGTGAAATTCAGTGATGCTCCTGTAGTTTGTCCATCTACACACCTGACAGTACTTAGTTTTAAATCATTCTCCTTAGGAAATCTTCAGTTCCCAAGCCTATCCCGCCACAGGTAATCCTCACTTTGTGCTGACAGACAGGGCATGAAGACAGTTGGGCAAAGCAAGGACTCAGCTTCCTTCGCACACACAGGTCTCAGTTAGCACAGGCCATGGAACACGAGGGCAGTGCATGCCCACGGCAGCTAAGATGCAAACAGAAGCAGGTGCATACAGGAGCAGCTCCAGTTCCACAAACAGTGCTGCTGCCAGTAATGTGAGTGTCTAAAACTGTACATTACCCTTGGTAAATTTCCAAACAAAAGAGAGAATGATCTTTTCTTGGAAAATTGAACATGTGTTAAAATGCAGGGGGGAAAAAGCTTACATTTGTGTGTTTACTCCTAGATCTCTGCTTGCTAAATGTCATAAGAATCTCCTGATGTTGGGATGCACAAAGACTCCCCCTCAAATTTTTTAAATGCTTCCAAAGAAGGCTTCCCTCCTTAAGAATCACCACTTACAACTTTAAGAACTTATCCTTTGTGAGAAGTCTTTCTGAGACTACTATTTAAAATTCTGCGACAATGAAATTAAGGGAAATCTGTTTTTCTTACCAAATGAATGGACAAAGCAAATGTTTCAAAATTTTGAAAGGTCTGACACGGAACTCTTGAGTTAAAACCATCCATAAGTTCTTGGTCCATTAGCAGGCCAGGCAGGGAAGCAGTGACCCTTGGCTCTTTATAATAGCAGCCTTTCAATAAACTTGAAATTTAGTGCAGGTAAATTTTGGTTTGGTTTATAGAATGCCTGATGGGGTTATTGGCATGGTAATTCCTAAGCTGGCTTTAGTAAAACAAGAAATAATCCACTCAAAAACTAGGGTTTTTTTCATTTCTTTTTCACTATTGGTTTTCCCACTGCTGGTTTACATGAACACCAACAGTGCTCACAAATTCTGCCATCAAGGCAATGGGACAAGGAGAATTTTCAGTGAGGCTACTTCTCCAAAACACACCAAGCCAAGGACGCAGAAGAGGTCAGAGCCTGGCCTCGAGTGACGAATTCAACGGACCTGCACTGTGCAGTTCAGCTCACGGACAGGAGATGTGTGGAGAGTCGCCTGCTTGATTTAAAATTTTTATTTGTAGACTAAATTTCCCTGACACGTTGCCAAGACAGTATAGTTGCAATCCATGTAAATGCTTTTGGTAATCTACTAAAACATCAATTTACCACTTTGGTTATGCTTCTGATGACATCCTTTATTCTGGATCATTCAATTAGCAAAGACAGCGGGCCCCTTGATTGGAAGACATACTGCCACTATTTCTGGGAGAAAATAAAGAGAAATAAAGGGACGTGCTCGTCGATGATTATTTATCACTCGATAATTACAGAGTCCTTGTAGCCACCCTTTATATTTCGAGAACTCCTATTTTTTCTCAAGATCCAGCAGCTCTTTGTTTTAATTTATTTTCCTCTTAAATACCTCCTGCTATTAAAGCAATAATTCCTTCTAAATCAATTGTTAGCAGCAGTTAATGACTGGTTGGTTAATTAATAGCTCAAAGCAAAGCTGAGGGTGTTCTGTGCTCTAACAAACCACCAGGCTCTAACCGGGATGTGATCGCAACTGTACCCTGCAATCAGCGGCTTCTCACAGCCTCCCCGCCACAGATTTTATTTTAACTGAAAGGGCGGGTTGAACGAGAAATAAGGGACAGCGTTATAACGTCAGTCATGATAGCACGCATACTTTGCAGTCATTTGCTCATCCAGATGACCCATATTTCCACAGGTGGGCCATGGGCAGGGGAACGCCAGCAGCGGTGGGTGGGAAGATCAGCCCTGGCCGCCTCCTCTCCTCACCCTCTTGGGCTCCAAGCCTGGAGAAGCTGCCACAGCCGCGCGACTTTCCGAATCTCTTCTTTTCCAAAATTGTAGTCTTCATCTCTGCGCCTTGCTGACAGCAAGAGGAGAGAACCCGGGCTGCACATTTTCTGCCTTACAAACATACGGTCTACTTAGCAACAAGAGACCTGCCTTTTGCAAAGCTAATAAGGAGGATACGTGCTCAAGGATTAGTGCACGGACCTCAGAATCAAGGGCTTCCAGTTCTACGCCTAACACCTTCCGCCTGTTCTCCAGGACCTTAGGGAAGGAAATTGGAAGCATTGTGCTTTGTGTGCTAATAATTGGAACAACCAAAATTCAAGAGCAGGCAGATCCAAGAAAAAAAAAAAAGAATCCCAGATATATCATAATATTCTAGAATTTTGCCTTTTTAAGAAATGTATTTATGAACATATTGCATGAAAAAGATTTTAGGCGGATATCCTGTGACTGACTGAAGTAGTGCTTTCATTCTTCGACAACCTCCTGGTAACCACCAACTCTCTGACAAGGGATTGGCGAAGGGGCTGTGGTTATGTCCTTTACCCATTTCGTTTATGAGACATTAATATGCCAAGAATAAATGATACTGCTGGGAGCTGGGATAGCAGTGTTAGCCAGTATTTTCCCTTCTATATTTTCAGTGTAATAAACTATTATTGCAGGTTGAAACTTGAGCTATTACTATGGAATAATAAATCTTACACCCTGATTTCAGGCGTTGGCTGAGCAACAGAGCATCCCAGGAGTTCGGAGGTGGTAACGGAGGGGAAAGGCGGATGATGTTGGAGACAGGAAAGAACAGCACAGAGCAGTCATTAAGGGAAAATGGCAGGGGGAGAGAGGGAGCGCTGGAGTTGAAGAGAAGACAGTGTGGAGGATATTACCAAATGTACAGACGCCGGAGGTCAGGTTCACATGGTACGCTTGCTCTTGCGAGAACCACAAATAACATTTCTGGCTGAGTCACAAAGGAAATAAAACCCAGAGCTCACATCTCCCGTTCTCTGACAGGATTTCAAGCTTAGTTAGCAGCCGGTTGCCTTGATTTTTATTAAAGATTACTCATTGGAGCTCCAGCCTCGGTACTTTTTATTATTTTTGTGATTTTTAAAATCGCATAGTTCACTGAAACTGCTCCAGATGACAGCATAAACAAAGCATGTCCACTAAGAAAATAAATTCCCCACAAGCCTCCTATCCACAGAGATGATTAACAACTTAAAAGATTAAAATGTCCACAGACACGACTTTTGGACTAAGCTAGGCTCTCGAGTGGATAACCCTCCCACGAGACTATCCATAATGGTACTGGCTTTGAAATATGATGTTTCCATAAGAGATAGAATAGATAATCCCCACTCTGCATCCATTTGAACTGCCTTATCAGATTTAGGGAAAGTAGATTTATTTAAATTTTGATAGGGATTTATTTTCTTAACCTTATCACTAGTTAATATGAATGGAAAAATAATAACTTGTGCTTGCCAAGTAGTCTAGTCTAAGGGCTGAATGTTATTTCATTGAATGCTAGTAATAAATCTGCTTGGTTAGTGTTAATATGTATATTTTCTTGCACATAATGAAGACAACACCATGCAAAGATGTCAAATAAGTTGGCTGAGTTCAGCCAGCTGGTGGTGCGCAAAGCCAGGATGCAGGCACAGGTCTGCCCAGTTGCCACTGTATCCAGTATAGGTGGGGATCACCTTTCAATGTCACCTCAATGTCTAGATCGAAGAGTGTTACTCCTGATGATGACACAATCGCCCTTTCTATCTTTCAAGTTCCATCCTTGTACTGTGTTTGCTTTATGTTCTGCTAAATTTTGTATGCAACCATAAAATTATCTTCAACAGAAGAAAGAGGGAAAGGAAGGATCCCTTGGCTTCTGCAGTTGCTCGGTGAGGAATTCCAGGCTGGCCCGGTATCAGAATTTTCCAGCTCCATGCTCATCTTTGTGGCTGACCCAGTGGCTTACACTCCGGGCATGGGCGCAAGTACTGTCATATGCTCAGGTTTGTTTTGCTAGATGCTATGAGCCATGCTGAGAAGTGGCTGTGGGCGAGTCCACCCCATGCACCTGCAGATGTTCTCCCCGGGTGGTTCCACTGAGGGAACCTGAGGCAGCTCACCTGAGGCCTCACCTGCGGGCCCAACACAGCAATGCCAGAGCCAACAGCAACCTGGAATTTCTGAGTGGCCCTTCTAAGTGGCTGTGGGTCAGGAATTAATAAGATCACTTTTACATTTGTCAAAGCAGAGAGAAGCAGAAACCCTGTGCATGTTATGTCCTACTTGTGTATAACACAGAACTTCGTGATTAAATTGATGTTTGTTTTGTGCGTGCCACTTGAATCCCCTGCTGTAAAGTCAGGCTGCCTTCTAAGCTGGTTACAGCCACTAATTAGCTGTGAACTGAAAAGCTAAGCATAACCTGTGATTCTGTGAGTCCAGAACCACCTTGTGGTAGATTGATAGCAGTATTTTAGTCAATCAGGCTATGTTTATTGTATGTAAGAACGTAAGAAGAAATACGCTGTGTATAATAAATTTATTCTTCATGTACAACTGAATAAACATATTTGACTTATATACCAAACTAATTATTCACACAGTTAGCAAATACTCAAAAAAACTGCAGCAGTTGAAACTAATGCAATAAAAATAATTTTCACACATTTTCATTTTCTGTGAAAAATTTTCCTGTAATACCCTGTAATGGTTCTTTAGAAAGTGTTTAATCTCAGCCAAACTGCATCCAAAGCAACACATTCCCATGCCCTTATAGTATATCGTTGGCAAATCATAATCCAAGAAATAACTATTGAAAAATAAAGGAAACAACTTGGGAATAGTTTTTAGGCAATTTTCCAATTTGCAAAAGAGAAACTTCATATTATGATCAGCCTGAGACAAAACCATGAAGAAGTCTGGCTCCTGCTGACCCGGAGGGGTTGACAGGAGATGTGTATATACTTTGGAAAGCGATCCATCCAAAATAACTTCAGCGCTTACACGAATAACTTTCATTTGTCTGAAAATGGACATGTGAGAATTAGCTCATGCCTGAAATGAACCAGAGAAATGTGGCATAAGTAAATTTAACAAGGGTTGGGCTAATAACAAACTCAAGAGACAGATTTCATGACTTTTACATGTCATATCGCTGCCATAGCACATATTGGTTACATTTTATGGCATGCATTGTCACAGCTTGGTGTGGCTTATTAAAAACCTTTTATTGTTCTGAATACTTTTCTGGATGCAAATTTTAAAACCTGAGTTCCATTATTTACCAGTGACTTTTCCAGTGTGAGACCTACACAGATGAAAAACAGTAACTTTTCCTTTCAAGGAATTTCTGATACTATTTGACCTACCCAGGGTCAGATATTTACATTTGACAATATTATTTGAGTACTTTGAACATTCTCTCATTTCTTAAAAAGGCTGAAGTTGAGTAGTTTTCAGGGACTCCGTGAAAGCAAACTATGCTTTGAAGAATTTGGCTGAAATTGTGTGTGGGAAGCAGCCTCCCCCGCAGGTCAGTGGCTGTGCTTGGTATGCAGTGCTACAAGCTATTATTACATCTTCCCTTCCAGGTAACTAATCCACCTCGAGAGCTCACTGGGAGTCATTCTCACTTCCAAGTTCAACATCTTATTTATCTCCTCAAATAAACATCAAATTCTGGGTAGGGCCAGAGGCCCCAGCCCTCCATCCAGGACAGAGCCATTGGAAACCAGAGGTGGCGGGGGGAATCTCTTGTAGCATCACTTCCTAGCTAGAACAGGGCCTAATTCTATGTTCTGAGCAGTGTGCAATGCCCTGCTGTTGTTCAATAAATGTTAAGTACCACTAATAACTATGATGGTAATCAGAATTTCTTTTCCTATAAACTAGTTGGCCTCCACCATGTTTTTACCCTGTGTCTCCTAGTAATTGTGTGGCATCTCCCTGCTGTTCTTGTCTCTCCTAATTACATCCTACTGGCATGGTCTTAGAGCGTCTTCGAGCAAATGGGAGAAAGGCTTAATGCCCTCCACACAAAAGGAGCAGCAGGATGCAGGTGCCTCACAGTCAGAAGGATAAGCTCAGAGGGAAAAGCAGCCTCTTGCTTTCTTCTTCAGAAATGAAAACAGGGAGGTTGGGTAGATGAAGGAGAGAGGAGTCAGCGAACACAGGTTTACTGGAGCAAACAGAATTTCCCTTTGTTTTCTCACATCATGGTTGTATTGGGAAGATTTGGTATATTATAATGATTCATAGCATTGGGGAAAAGATAGGAAGAGGTGCGTGTCAATGCCATATACCACACGCACTCAGCAACACTTCCACAGGAAACGTATGCTTGTGGCCAGTGGGGAAATGCAAAGTTGACCCCATCTCCATCCTAAGAGATCACACTCTCCACTGAGAAGCTGAGTACCTCCAAGCTGGTGGCTGGTGTCATGGGGTTCCTGTTACAGCACCCTGGATGCCAGCAGGCAGGTGGACCCAAGGGCACTGAGGTTGCATGAGCTAGAAAACACCACTGCACTCGCAATGACCAAGTGGGCAGGAGCAACAGCATAGGTACAGGGGATTGCACTGCTCTGCCTGTTAAGGGAAGCATGACAGTAACGAACACATAGCCACGGGCCACCGTCTGCCCTGTGCCCTCTGCTTAGACTGTGCTGCATGACCACACCGCCAGCTCCATGAAGCATTCCCACTTCCCTAATCAGAGACAAGCAGCAGTGTTGCAAAGTCGTGAGTGTAAGTGCGTCTATCAGGTGCCATGTGCAGTGTCTCTCCTGTCGACCAGTACTAGTGATTGCTTAGAAGTAAAAGAGTGAAGGTTGAAATGTGAGTCTGTGCTGCCCTGGCCTTGATAGGAACGAGACATCCAGTGTGTGCTCCTGCATGACTGGGAAATGGGGAGACGGCAAATCCTGTGAAGGAGGCAGGTGACGTCCCAGGACTGTGGACATCGTAACTCCCTGGCCAGCCACATCAGTTCCTGCAGAATGTCAGGAAGGGAGTGGGCAAGAGTGAACAGGGAAGCATGAGACCTTTCACCACAAGACCAATTATCAGCAGGTGAAAAGCCACCTCTGTAGGACAGCACTTCACTACAGAGCGATTGAGCTACCTATCCCCCTCCTGGGGTGGAGGACTCTCTGGTGTTGTCTTTGTTGTTGGGAATTGCTGGTCATTGATGAAAAGATATGATCACTTTTAGCCATTGAACAAACACTTTTAATCTTTTCACTATGGTAAGCCAAAATACCTTTCTCTCAGATTTTTTCTGAAGAAATTATGATTATCCTTCATGTTGAGTTTTGTAGAATTTTCAATCTGCCAGTGAAATTAATCATTACACTATCAAGCTTCTAATTTACTCTCTACTAGAAATAAATCATTTACTACATAATTCTATAGAGAGGTTGTTAAAGCTATTTCTCTAAATTGCCTTCACATTTCCAGTTTCAGACACTTTTACCTAGGATATAGCAAGTGTTCTGTATATAAATGACAAAGTGAATGAAACTCTCATTATCCTTAACTCTGGGTTCATTCATTATGGGGATAATATTGGTTCAGGTGAAGTGAATGTATCTTTCTATTCTTTTTCTTTCCCTTTTTCTGGTTGACTCCCCCAAAATAGATATTTATAATAAACATTGTCAACCTGAAAGATCAAGTACTAGGCAAAGTTTTTTTAGAACATTTCAAGCCACGGAGAGAAACCTGAAAAACTTATGCAAGTCCAAAGTCAGTAGAGAATGTAAACTCCACTTTACAATGTAAGCTCCTCTAATAGATCTTAATTCAATATCTAGTGAGCATCATTGTTTTATGTAAGGAAACAAACAAAGAAAATCATAATCCTTGCTTTCAACTTTATAGTTTAGTGAAAGTTGGGCATTTGCAATAAAAAGAATAATTACAGTCACAATCATTACACAGAGAAACATACAATTGTGATAAAAATATGAGCTGCCACCTAAGCATGCTTAAGAGGAACTCATCTTTACTGAAGGGGTAATCTTAGCAAATAATAAGTGATGAAAGCAGGGAGACAAATTAATAAAGGAGCTCTAGCTGACCTTGGCTATGGTTGTGACCAGGCAGTGGATCTGGTACATTTTCCAGATCTCCCGTCCATGTGATGTTGGGGTCGCACTGATGCCACAGACTGAGCTGAGGAGCCAGGACTGCGGGAACCAGCCGAGGAAGACAGGGAAGGGTTAGGAACTCGGTGTTGACAGGAGCACACAGCGTTACGAGTCATTAAAATGGAGTTGAAACCGTATCAATAAGAGTTCTGTCACCTCCAAAAAAACATTTAGAACAATTTTTTTTGCTCTCCCAAGTCTTGACCACCTTACCACATTGTGATAGATTCCCCTGTTTTGAACCCTCCCTCTTTAAGTGAAGATTTTAGCAAAGAAGGTGTTTCCCACGCTCCTTCACACGGAGAGTGTACACTAGGGCCTCCAATCTCATCGATGGGATGGGCGCAGACCAGATTCGGAGGCGAGCAAGCGGACCTGCTTTTGTGGGCCTGGCGCTGTTCAGAGGCGGACCACGGCGCCTGCGCGTGGCCGGGGCAGGCGCACAGTTCTGTCTCCCAGCTCCAGCAGCCTAGGGACTGAGCTGGGCCTCGATCCCTAGGAACTCGCATTCTGCTGGAAGTGGGGTTATCGTGAGTAATGTAAGAATTCCGCCCGAGTGACACGGAGGGGGACAGTTACTATCACATCCCTTACACATGAAAAGCATACTTGCTCCAAAGCACGACAGTGCCACACAGGGATGCCTGTAAGAGAATTAATTAATAATTTTAATTTAATAATTAACTTCAAAGAATCAAAAAATGCCACGAAATAGGAAAACAGAGTTCAAAAACTACAGGGAGTAAATATAGAAGCTAATCTTAATACATCTATTTATAAACAGTGTCTAAGAGACAGGAAAGGAAATCTATGCATATAGTTCTAAGTTAGCAGATGGAAAATGGTTGCATAACCTCACACTCACACTCGGCGTTCAGATTTTCAATTTACACCGAATCTCAGAAATGGCTGCGTAGCACAGACCATGCTGTGAAGTGGGGGTTGGGGATCGGAGAGGTTGCAGCCAATATACATAAAATATCACATTTTCTCATAGGTATGGGTACCTAAAAATAGGCAATTAGTCTTGACCAAACTATAATTAAGAAGCAAAAAGCATTAAGAGCTCTTTAAAAAATTGTTGTGCTATCATTTGTGTAATTCTCCCTAGCTACCCATAATCCTCAGCCTGACCTCTGCTCACACATGACACGTCGCTAGCAAAATCCAAGGACATTTCACAAACCAGTAAATAAGGCTGGAACTAGTACTTTGCTGTCTAAATCCAGGAACAGATTGTCTTAAGGGGAACTTACTTTTATTTCTTGCAATCTACATGCCCAGTCCTATAAGAAGTATTTTATTTATAATATCCTACAGGTGCAAGAACTAGAAGTTTAGAGAAAACCACTACTAGCACAAAGACAAACCTGAGATTCAAACAACTCGTTGCTTGGCTCCAAAGCCCTGCTTTTTCTTCTTCATCATCGAACACTATCTACAATGCCAGCACTCTCAAAGACTCAGGCAGGGGGATCATGGGTTGGAGCCCAGATTGGGTAACTTAACAAGACCTTGCCTCAAAACAAAAAATAAAAAAGGGCTGGGGACTTGGCCCAGTGTGAAGGTTCTCAGTTAATTAAAAAAGTAAATCTTGAAAGTGTTCACTGCCATCCTCCTCATGCCACCCTACACACTTCCAGCCAGGTTTGTCTCACCAGGAGCCCTCTTCATCTGAAAACTTGAGTGAGAATATCCGGGTCCCAAGCCATTGCTGCTGCTGCGTGGGACTCCCCAGAGCTGAGCTGGTCACCATCTTGCTAACTACCCACTCTGCTGCTTCCCTCCTGTGTACATAGTAGGTGCTTTCCTTCCAGTCTTTCAGTCTGCAGCCCACTTACATGGTGGACCCAAGCTGCAGGATTTCACTCTTTCTTTTGTCTGTTTAAATATTGATGGGAGAGTGAGATGGTTCTTGGATTGACCTTGATTTTTCTCATTTACCTCCAACAATTTCCTCTCACTCGAACTAAGTATTTCCAGAATGCCAAGCCAATGGAACCAGAGCCCTCCCTAACAAGAAGTGCTTATCTACAAAGTGTGAATTCATATTGACACATCTATAAAGACAGAAATATGCTTATATAAAACTACATGATATATGTAAAAAAATATACATGTATACAAAATGAAAGGATTTCCAATGCATCATCAGTGGATGGCATATATATCATTTTGCTTGTTCCAAAACACTGCTTTTGCTCTTCATTGTTAGGCAGTAAATGCTTGTTTTATCCCTATATTATAGAAAGGCAAAGTAGGGACCTAACTTACTCACCCAATAACACAAAGATAACTGATGGCTCTCAAATTGAGCCTTTTGATTCCAAGTTTCCTCCTTGTGGGAAATCATCTTTAGCACTTAGGACAAATATGACAAACTATCCAGGGAAATTCACTCAAATATATTAGCGAATCACTCAATGTCTGATAATGAGTTTTAAAAACCAGATAAGAGAAGCAAAAAGACAAGTATTGTAGAACTAATGTTAATTGACTACTATTTTTTTGAAATTCTGCATCATTTCTATCTTTTGTTTTGTTTTCAAAATTAAAAAAATGTTACTAATCCTTCTGTGAAGTGCAAGTAAACAATATTAGTGTTTTTGAAAAGCTCTAAATGTTTCTTGACAGGTTTGGGGTTGGTTTTTCCAAATTGGCTAGTATGTATGATTGAAGCGAAGAATTGACAGACATAGGGAACTAGAAATATTTACATGAATGCGTGTAGGTCTGACACATTCTATCTCACCATCATGCAATAATTTCTACATTTCTTTCTTCAACAGCAAGGCCCACGCTACCAAATTAACTTCTGAAGCAATTTATTTTTAAAAGTAAGGCTAATAGTATAAGGTTGTCACAGAACTGAGTGTGTGGCTCTGAGAGTAGCTGTCAGGTTCAGAGAATGGCTGAGATTGCTGTGATCTGAAAGAGGGATCAACAAGCAATAATTCACAGGGTAAATCTGGTCACTGCATGCTTTTGAAGACAAAATGTATTGGAAACAGCCAAACTCATTCATGGATGCTTCTGTGCTGTGACACAATGCAGTGATTGCAACAGAGACGTTTTCAGGTTCACAGAGTTTAGCATCTACTTTCTGATCCTTTTGATATGTTTTAGCTTTCCTGTCACCAGGACACAACTCATGATCCACACAGTTTAAAAAATGTAAGGTTTAATTGCTCATGTTTGCAGGGGATTCAGTCCATGGGAGGCTGACTCCAAAGCAGAACCATTGTGGCCGAAAGGCATGGTAGAAGAAAGCCACTCAGTGCATGGCAGCTGGGAAGCAGAGCAGGGAACAGTGCTAGAGTGGGAGGGCTGAAGTCCTGAAGGCTCTCTCTCCTTTATGAGCCACCCAAATACACGCAGGTATTTTTCAAACCAAGGAAGCTGACAAATCAGGTTTATATGTCACACTAGATAAAGCTTGATAACTACTGATGTGCAGCCATTGCAAATTGTAAAGCGAGATAAAGAACCACGTCTAGGTCATCAGCAAAGATGTGGAAAGAGTCCAACTCAGACAGTTTGAGTTGAGAACATAGAAAAAGCAGAGGTCTATCAGTAGGCTGCAAGTGGAACTGGTCAAGGCATATCATTTTAAATGGGAGATTGATGTTAGGAACTGAAGGCATGGAAATTTGAAAAGGTGACATGATATGATTTGGGAGCCTTTTATGCCAGGTTAATTTAATCTGACTTCTCCCTGAAGAGCTTCATGGAAAACCACTAAAATGTAACCCAATTAAATCCAAGCATCTTGGTATTTGTTTTGAGTATATTTCAAAGATATACTTCAGAAAGAAAACAAATTTAAAAACTAAAACTAAAGGAGTTCTTTTTTTTTTTTTGTCCCTTTTTAAGTGTACTAAAGGCAATTCTATTTGGAATAAAGGTGACGTTTCTAAGATTCTTCTTACTTTTCTTCTCCTATTTTCTCCCTCATGTTGTGTTTAGATCTAAACTGTCCCTCAAAAGTCTCATCAGGCAGGGATGGGGCTTGCAGAAGGTGATTGGATTCTGAGAGCTCTAATCCATCAATAGTCAGTGTCTGAATCCACCAATAACATCATAACTTGGTGGCACTGTTGGGAAATAGTGGAAACTAGAGGTGAAGCTCATCGAAGAGAGTGAGCTATAGGATGCAGGGCATGGCCTTGGGCACTGCATTTTTCCAGACCCTTTCTTCTCTGGCACCCTCTCTCAGATCCTGAGTTTCCTGGGGTGGGCAGCTTTCTCCCACCTTTCTGTCATGATGCTGCTGCCACTCCACAGGTCTACAGCAATGGCACCAACTGAACATGACTGAAATCTAGGAGAAAGCCTCCTTTATATTGATCTTAGGCATTTTGCCACAGCCAACAAAAGTTGATTGATCCAGCTCTCACACTTTCTCCTTGTCTCTAATCTTTCATTTTCTGTCTCCAGTTTTCATAATGTGTGGGTATCTTCCCTCCTTTTCCCCGCTTTGCTTCTCCTAACCCTGTTTCCCCTCTCAATTACTGTTCCCCTCCCTTGTCCATTCATTGGTGCTATTTTGTAAAATCCTGCAACTCTAGAAAAACAACAGAGTTACCACAGGGACTTGTAAACCTCTTATGCCCCTGGATGTTTTGGCAGTCTTGTGAAACCTATGGACCCTGTTTCAACACAATATTTCTAACTACCTAAAATAAACTACACAAGACTTCAGCAGAAGCCAAACACACAGAAATATGGCTATCAAAACATCAAAAACCAAAAATTATGTTCTAGCAAAATATGTTTTTGTTAACACCTTTAATAATAAGACCTAGTGATAGGATTAGTAGTTGCCATACTTACAGTAAGGACTAGTATAAATGATGTTTTGAGATTCATAAAATCAAAATGTCTTACATTAGTAGATTTGATTTCTATCAGTGAAAACCATGGCTTAATGCCACATATGTTCATAACTGGAAATGCTAAATTTTAATTAGAGTTTGGTGAAAACAGTGATGGAGTTTTTACCATCCCATTTAGATGTAAGTTTATGAACTCCTAATTTAGGGAATGAAAGAGCATGAGCTAAACAACCAAAGACAAAAATCTTGTTGCAGGTAAAAAATGAGAGAAATGTTATATGCAAATTATTTTTAGCAACTAAAATTTTTTAGTAGAGCTGTAAGTTAATGACAAAGGGCTTTATAAAAATGAACTTTACAGCATCATAGAAAATGTGTTGAAGAATGGAATATGCAAATAAACTAGTTCTAAAAAGGTTTTGCAATAGTACCTGAGGTAGATAACATTAGTTGCTTTAGATGTGGAACTAAACCAACAGTTAATTCTTGAACTTAGGAAGTATTTTGTTTAATTAACATTCCCAAACCAGAGGTAGAAAATGATTTAGAAAATGTTTCCAAAGAATATTGAATATTTTTTCACAAAATAGTTCATTCCCCAAACTCTGCAAGACATCTGCATAGTCAGACCATATATAGTGAGAAAAACTAGCAAAATGTAAGAAATCGAGTGCACTGAAATTATTCAACAGGAGATTTCTTGAAAATTCTCCCCAAATGGTGGGATTTTGAAAAATGACTTATCTGTCTGTCACAAAGTAAGTATAAGACTTGGAATTCACATTTCTACTCTAGTTTGCTAATTCTGTGTACTTAGACTCCTTTAAGCAACAGTGTTTTTCATTTATAAAATAGAATCCTAATTCCAGTTACCCCACAGGACTACGGAGAGAATGATTACTCCATATGTACAAAAGCACTACTCGTGCGACTGGGCACATTGTCACTGTTCAATATGCGTTGATTTTATATCGCAAATAAGAGTATATGCTAGGTCTATTGACTAAGATGCTATCATTTAAAATCATCTTCAAATGAAAGATCGCCCACGTCCCCATTTCTTCTTCCATAAATCATGTGTTTGTTGTCCTAGAAAGAAAGCTATAATTTGGCTCCCTGTAAAATTTCCTTGATTCCAAGACAATATTGAGCCTATAACAACTTCAGTGTTCAGAGTATTAGAAAGCTGAATATCTAAATAGGGTACTTTGAAAGAATTTTGATTGCATTGTGTACTCCCATCTTATTGCCTTGGAACAAAATAATTATACTCTTTTGAACACAAGGTTTCTGTGCACTAAGCCAGCACTTCTGAAGCTATGTCATCTCTGAGAAGACAGAGCTGAGTGTAATGAAAAGAGGTTTCACCTTGTTCACTTGATAACAAAAGCAATGATTAGAACAAGGACCTGAGGTCCCCTGCAGTAGCTGGTGATGCCACATGGGAGATGGGGAGGCCTTTGCTGGTTGCCAGTGCACAAACTCCATTTAAAGATGCTGAATTTTATCTGAAAAGAAAGAAAGGAACTAGTAGTTTTAACACTGTTTTCTTGAAAAAGAACTAATGTGCTTTCTCTCTCTGCCACCATGAGAAGAAAGGAGACACAATCACAATTCAAGATTCCTCCAGTAGACCTGTGTCTTAACAATTGATCCTTTCACACCTGGCTTGCAGTTCATCCTGAGTGGGAGTGCAGGCCACTGGCCCTGCCTGGTCTGAGCAGTTTTGGAGTTGACCTTGGTTCACGTTGACTTCTCCGTGCCTTCTGTCAACCAGATGCCTTTTAGCTTCAAACTTAGTAAGACGTCAGCAGCTCCTGCTGTATCTGGCTTCACTTGAGTGAGACAGGAACACACACAATAAATGCTTGGACCGAGATGCAAACACAGTTGTACTCTTCTTGACCCCCGTTGGTCATCCCTTACCCTGTCTTCCAAGGCTTTCTCGGAAGACAGGGTAAGGGAAGAAGCCTGCAAGATGAGCCTGCTCATTCCTTTTCTCCACAAAACCACAGCAGATTCTGTGTTTGGATTTTACCTATTTCCATGCTCCTCTCTTCCCTGTGGTAGATTTTTTTTAAAAGATTGCTCTTAACTCAGTCCTCACGACCAGCCATTTATTGCTTTTCTGCATCCTCATTTTCCTCATGCATTTCCAGAACCTCCTCCTGCTCCATCTGTAGCCCACATACTGACATAGAAACACTATTTTTTTTGCTCCCAAAAGTTTGCATAATTGCAAGAGCTGTGTGTGGGAGCTGTGTAACTGTGCTGCCACATGAGAAAAGGCAGGGGCAAGTTTTGTAATTCTGCTACCTTTTAGGAGCACAGGAATGTAAAATGCAGAAAGGGGACCTCAGAGGAGATGTAAGACAGTGGTCACAAATGGAAATGGACTTTGAGTGCAGGTGAGCAAAATTACTATGCAATGCAAATATTTGCAAGACAGTAAGGTCTCTGAAATAATTAAACAGTATGGTACCCAGCAAAACCTGAAAAGGAGTCAGATTCCAACCCCAGTGATGCCAGTTCTGTGGCCCACAACCAGTCAAACTGCCCCCTCCACTCATGGAATGCTCTCAAAGGACCATATCTTCCCGTGGTCCTTAGACAAGGAAGTACTAATACTATAGCAGGCCATGGGAGTCTGCACTCCACACACAACACCCAAGCAAAGAGAGGTCCTGCAGTTTGCTACTGAGGTGCAATCATTCCCGTTCTTGAGACGCAGAAAGTCTTAGTCACCTTGGATTTTTTCTACCACAAAAACCTTCTAGCTGATGCCTCAGCCTTCTAAACTCCCTGCTACTAATAACCACAGACACTATCACCCTTCAAGCTAATGTGATAATCTTGTTTCCTTGCCTAAAATTCTGCAGGGCCTTCAATCATTCCTCATGCTCATTCTAAATTCTCAGCCCTCGCTGCTTGCTCTCCCTGGAGCTCATCCTTCCTGAGAAGCAAGTTCGCTCACTATCTCAGACCTCAGGCCCAAGTTCTGAAGTTCGGCTAACCTTTCCCTGTCTTTTCTCACAGGAGCACCTTTACAGGTCCCTTTTCATAAAGTCACATTCCCCGCTCCTTCAAAACATCCACATCACAAAAGAAAGAGCAAAAAGACTTCGAAGATTTTTGGTCTCATCAGTCTAGCAAACATCACCTCAGCATTTCTGGACATTCAGATTTAGATTTCATGTTTGTTATCCACATAATGATGAGAATTATTCAGCTCTGGTGATGAAACTGTGGCTAAACATGCAGAAATTGGAGTCAGACTGGGTTCCCATTTTACTCCTGATTAGCTGTTGTGGCTTTCAGCTGATTACTTGAATTACCTAATTTATAAATTTTGTCATTTGTAAAATAAAAATGGTATCATGAAATTTATCCATGCAATGCATATATGTTGGCCACCCCAGTGTTATTGGGACCAACAATACCAGAGTGAAAATAAGGACAAAAATACCTAAATTCATGGAGACCATGTTTCAACAGCTTGTGGGAATAATGGCTAATCAATGGATTTGTGTTGCTCCTCACATAGTGAGTAACAAATGAATGTTAGCTACCAACAATATTTTTGACTTAAAATAGTATAATAACTTAAGTGAATTAAATATGTCAGTGGAAATGTAAAATGTTTGCAAGGCTGCTTCTGTAAGAATTTGGAGAGAATGGAGCCAGATGTTGTTTTTAAGGCGTTAGCACAGAGCTTGGGCCAGATTAGCACTTAGGGAAACGGCATTGTTGGTGTGACTGCCAAGCAGTCCCATCCCTGGTGTAGGATGAGCAAATTCAACCGGCCCACTGTCTAGCATCTCTGTTGTTAAATGTGCCATGCTCCTGGGGTGGTGCTTTACCAGAAATCCCAAGTCCTGGTCTTGGTGGCTGCTTCTCACTCGCCCATGCAGTGTGTGCTCAGAGGTCTGCAGGCCCAGGCGGCTCTGACTCTGCCTGGCTGGACAGAGCTCTGTATGGAAGCAGAAAAGCAACTCCAATATGATCATAAATAACTGCAGGGCACCCTGCAGGTGCCACGGCCCTTTAAAATGCAAGTCTGCGGCATCACTTGTGACCACCCTCCCTGGGAGATTCACAAGAACCATGGGAGTCCAGGGCTCGACATGAGCTGGATGGACTTCAGGAGGAACCTGGGCCTCAATTTCACATCCATCACAAACCCATTGTGCTCTCTGCAGCAGTTCTCACAGATCCTTCAGGCCAACAACAGTGAGAATCCCACAGCCACTTACAGGGCTCTGAGCGCTGGGAGTCCTGAAAGCAGTGGATGCCCTCACCCGCACCTCCTGCCAGGGAGTAGAGTGATGCCCAGCCCAGGGCACAGCTGGTAGGGGAGACCTGGCTGTGTGCTGGGCTGGTAAGAAGAGCAAGGCTCATGCCTCCTCCGCACATGGCAGTTAGGCTTCTCCAATCACATTCAGCTTTGCAGAAGTAGGGTGCCACAGAAGACGGGGTGCTATTGGAGAAATGCAAGATCTTGAAATAAAAACCAGGTACCTTAAGTATGAAAACAGCTGCTATGTTCTTCAGGGACCCCACCTCAGGGCTCTCAACCCCAGCCCCTCATAGTCAGTGGCTAACAGTGGCTGGTAGTGCTGATACACTAAAAAGTACTCTTGGTCTTTGGAGAAATTTGGAAGAAATAACTCATCCAATTTTATCTATCTAGTATTACAGTGATGTGCCAATGTTTCTTTTCATAGAATCTGATATGCAGATTCTAAGATACTCCCTACCCAAAATTTCTGCCTCCACTGAACATAGCCTGTCCAATCACCTCCTCACCTCTCACCTACTGTGTGGAAACATCTGGGAGCACAGTGAGACATCAGCCTTGAGTCATACCACATTATACCAACAGTCAGTGACCAAGAGAGGGATTCTCCTATGAGCTTGCAGGAAAAATACAAATATCCAGGGTACAGAATGTCAATTAATAGTTTTAATGATGTTTCCCGTGATGATGTGGATGTGTGGGAAACCTGCTACTTTGTGTGGAGAGCGGAATCAGATGGTGCCTTTAGAACTGGGTACTGAAGATGCCTGCAGATCTGAGCCACCTTGGGAGGAAACCATGCTTTCCTGGACCAAGTTCTCCTGAGAGAAAATGGTATAACAGACCAAGCCTGCCCTGAGTCCCTCTCTGTGCTTCCTGCCTCAAGTGGTCTCTTCTTTCCGCAGCTGTGACCCTCCACTTGGTCAGCACCCAGTGCTGGAACATTCAGACTGAAAAGCTAAATAAATCTCTTTTCTTGACAAAGTGAGCCTGCCACAGTACTTTGTGACAAAAGTTGATGACATCATCCCCTAGGCTGTTTTACAATTGAAAACCAGGACTGTTTTCCTATTCATGGAGGAAAGCAGACAACCACGCAGGACACTCAGTTTAGAAAAGGTCAGAGTGTGTGTCTGGAGTGCTGTGACAGGTAAGCTAGATGTCAACTGGATTGGCTTGGAGGCCCCCCAGAGGACTAGGAAAGCACACTTCTGGGTGTATCTGGGTGAGTCATGGAAGTGAGACCTTGGGTCTGTATCTGGTCCCTGGCCCCTTGCTCTCTGTGCTGGTCTCCTGCTTTCCTCCCTGGCTGCCATAAACTAAGCAGCTTTGCCTCACCACACCTTCCACCATGACTTTCCTGCCTTGGAGAAGCTAGCTATGGACTGAATCTCCTGAATGCATGAGCCAAATTAGACTTCTCCTCCTTTAAATTGTGGGTTTCAGGTGAATACTATCCTAACATACATTTTATAAAAACAGAGGAAAAACAATAGGCACAAATGTGTCAAACAAATTGGGAATCAGTGAGCAAAGCATCCTGAATTGATAAGAGAGTTCATGCTCTAAAGAAATAAACAGAGAGCCAGATGCCAGCCCTCTTCTGTGAGTTTGTGCCATTCATGGATTGTGGGGGAGGAGAGCAAGAAGTCAACAAGAAGCTAAGACCTCCTGTGAGTCAGCGCCATGTGTGAGCGGACTGGGGGACAGCCAGACACCAGCCCTCTCCTGTGAGACTGCACCATTTGCAGACTACAGGGGAAGGAAGCAAGAAGTCAGAAAGAAGCTCAGACTTTCTGTGAGTCAGTGCCATGTGTGAGCTGACTAAAGGTGAGCCAGACCACAGCCCCCTTCTGGTATTTGGGCAGGGAGACAAGAAGAGCCAATGTTCCTCCTCCCGCTTCCTCCTCCCTTAAGTGACAGGCTTATCTGGAGAAACACAGGCTGTGATGATCACTAATGAGGTAAAATACAATTTAATGCTTGTAGTGTTTAGTGTTTCACTGATTTTGCAGGCTTAGAGCTGGTAGTCTGATCAACTATTCAGATGATAACAATATGCAATGTAGCATATATGGGGGAATCTCCAGTTGAAGATGGTAGCCATTGTTAATTCCCTATTATCTTGTTTCAAAATCCTGTATCATGCTCATTGTTTTGTTTGGTTGGGTTTCATTCTGTTTTGTCTTGTTTGATTTTGTTGTATCTGATGGCATGGAAGCTATTTTGAAGCTAACAAAATATATCATGGTAGCCATTTTGGATTTACTATTATCTCGTTTTAAAGTCTTGTATTGCATTCATTGTTTTGTTTTTACTGGTTATATTCTGTTTCTGTTTTGTTTGATTGTACTATGTCTGAAGGTATGGGCAGCTATTTTGAAGACACGAGACATTATGGTAGCCATTGTTGATTTCCTGTTACCTTATTTTGAAATCCTGTGTCACTTACACTGTCTTGTTTTGATTGGCTTTATTCTGTTTTATTTGGCTCGGTTTTATTCTCTCTAAAATAAAATTTAAAAAAATAGAAGTTGGAAATTCATCTGGCAGCCATGAGATGCCACTAGAGAGGTTTGCTGGTTGTTGTTTCCCTTTTTTTGGCAGAAGTGCTACGTTTGGTGCAGTCTTCCAAGACAATATACTTAGCCAGTGTTAAGAAGATGGATCAGAAAAGGGCCTGGCATTGTGGAGATCAGATGGGTTGTTGTATATAGGCATGAAATAAGGTAGACAATAATGATGCAATAGAAATGGGAAGAAAAGAATGCCTGTGAAAATCTTAGGAGAAAGAACCCATCAGTCTCACTGTACTATACAGCAACCTCAAGCTGTCCAGCTGAGGGAGACAAAATTGACTCACATCATAGTGAAAACAAAAGCAACAATAACAAGCAGCTGACTCTGCATAGCAGATGCCATTTCATCAGGTGTGAATAGCAGGTACCAACACATTAATAGTTACCAACAAAACATTTCTACTTCCTATGGACATGTGAGACATGGTTTAGAAACCTCAGAGGTGAATGACTATGGTGTAGTTTATAGTTTAACATTGTGTAAGCCTTGTTATATCTGGAAAGTACAGGAGAAGCAAGCAATTTGTAGTACAGTTCCAGGGAAGCATGTGAATAGATATAGCATGTAGTGACTAGAGCACAACTTACAGCATTTATGTGATGGGCAGCTATTTTTTTGTTGAAACCATACATAAAGTATTTAAGCTCCTTTTTGAGACATAGGTTCATTATTCAGAAAGTTAGGTGAATGTCACCTTTCCTTATACCGAGAGAATGACTGGTTAAGTTTACTGCATGTTGACAGCACAAGCACTCCCTAGACAATGTGATATGTGTGTTCTTGTACACACATGTTTGCACATGATCACATACTTCCCTGGAACTGTGCTACAAATTGCTTGCTTCTCCTGTACTTTCCAGATATAACAAGGCTTACGTAATGTTAAACTATAAACTGCACCATAGTCATTCACCTCCATGGTTTCTAAAGAATCAATGAGCAATTCACAGTAGTGCATACCTGTCATCCAAGCACTGTGGGAGGCTGAAGAAAGAGGATCACAAGTTTGAGCCTACGCTGGGCAACTTAGTGACTTAGTGAGACCCAGTCTCAGAAAAAAAGGCTGTCCAGTACCACAAAAAGTATCAACAAATATCAGTTGAACTGCAGTATTGTAGAACTACATGAGCAGCAGGGCCAAGGTCACAGTGAGAAGATGGGTGACCTGACATGTTGAAACCAATAATCTGAACCTTCAGAATTCCTATGTCACTTTCTCTCCATCACTTTCTTCTCTTGGCTTCATGCAGTGCAAATGAAACCCAAAGAGGACAACTAAAGAAAATAGGAAAAGGCTGCACGAATATCAGGGGCAATTGAGGATTCTGACAAACAAAGAGCAGATTTTAACGACAGCAAACATTTAGTCATGGAAGTGTAAACTTCAACACTCTGAGCATAGTTTGAACACCATCACCACCTAAAATGTGACAAAACAATGTCCACCCCCAGCAGCAGGAAGTCAGCACCTGCTATTACATGACATCCTGAACCCCAGATCCTGGGACACCACCTTCTCTGGTACAGAGTTCCGTGGTTTTCACTTCTTACTTCCATGCAGGCCACGCAAGTACAGAACTCACCGCAGCCTAGACATGAAATTCTTTTACCTTTCAGGGAAAAATATGAAAAGAAACAACCTTTGAAAAATGTTACTGGAATGTGACTTTCCTTCCCATAATAATTCCTGGCGTCTGTGACAAAGATCCTATGTTATCACTTCTGTGGAAGCTGGTTCTTGGCTTAGCTGTGACCCACAGGATTGACAGGGAGGGATGTGAATGTACCTCAGGGCAGCAAGGGAGCTGGTTTTCAAGTGAGCAGGAGCAAGGCATGCTTGGAACACTGGAGTTCCCTCACAGTGTTTCTCCAGAGCAAGCAGACACTCAAACACGAAAGCTTAGATCCTAACCATGCATAAAAGAAGAGATATCTGCAGTGATGTTTTGGTTTCTTGTTGCTTGTGAATAAACTTTTATTTTGCCCGAGTTCTAGCCATCGAGGTAAGATGTTGGGCTTCTAACTGTTTGCAGGAAATGACATTTCCAGTTTTGCACGTGCAGCATACTTGAGCCATCTGCGTTTGGTGGGAGCACAATGCCAGGGAGTTGCTAGCACTCTGGGTAATAATCTCACAGCACGTGATTAGGTGGAAGAGAAGGGGGATTTTTAACAGGATGATGTGGCTTGTAAGGTTGGAAATATGGACATTTTCTCGTAGGGAGATGTTAAAATTTCAAAAACCTTCAGCGATTCAACAAATACTCCATGGTCCCTGACGTGAGTCAGGCTTCGTAGTCCTCCCTGGTCATGAGATCTGCTAGGCCATCTAGGCAATGAAACTTGAAAACTCTGCATCCTTCTGCTCCAAGAGCCCCTGGAGACACAGGGAGGGAAATCACACACCACGCAGGTTGTGCACAGCCCTTGGGGTGTTCCAGCAGTCCATGGTAAAACCTGCTGCCATCAGCTGCAGTCACTGGCAGGTGTTTCCAGATCTGAAAGACAATGCACAAAAGATTTTTAACCTCCTTATGTGTGTTCGTGAGTCCTGGTTTCAGCAAGTGACACATTTTTAAGTATGATGAGAGCTTGGGAGAACTTGAATCTTCCTAAGAAATCAGGAGTCTCTGCTCAGAAAAGCAATGTCTCCTGGTCGTGGGGAGAGCACAACCTCCTGGTTTTTAATCCCAAATTGAAGAAATATGTCATGGAAACAAATAGTCTACTTTCAAGAGCCTGCACATTAAATACTCATGAGGTTATATGCTGTGTTTACTAAGGTTCTGCCCAGATTTTGAAGCGAATGAGGGTTCATAAACTCTGATTTACTGAAAACCAGAGTGGGGCTTCCACTCTCCTCTGCATTGTATCTAAAGCCCACTCGTGCTGATTGAAAGGTGAGCCTCGATCTACTTATTTGGCACTGAATCTATGTCAGATATAGTTCATAGCAATGTTATATAATCTCAGTACATTCTTGTAATAACTACATGTGATATCCTGGCTTTGTTGATATGAAAATTAAAACCAGGGCCAGGTAGCTAGTTCATGACAAAACTAGGATTTGAACCTGACAGTGATTTATGAACAGCTGGTTTTCCTGTACCTGATATTAAGATTTCTTGCTACTATAAATGAGTATATTTGTTACTGGGAAAACAAGAAAGGACATTATGCAAAGACTAGGGATAAGATTCCCACTGACATCTTGCCCTAGAAAGTGAACTGCACAGAATAAAAGTGAATCAAGGAACATGTGACTAATGTCATCACAATACTTTAATCAACAGCTGACCACAGCAACAGTGGCAGAACCCACATTGAGCATCACAGCCCCCTGAGTTTGGCCCCCAACATCATAAAATGAATACCAAAGTGATCAAATCAAATGCACCATCTGACCCCTGCAGTGATCACACCACATGGCACAGCGGGGAGTCGCCATCCCTCTCCCTGGCCACCCCAGCAACAGCAGCGACTATCACAGGGCATTTCATACTGGAACCATCATAACTATTACTTAATTTTGCAAAAAGAGTTAGATATTGTTTGAGGGAATGGAGATTTGGGGCTCTTCTCATTTCATTTATTGGTCTTCTGTTCTTGATTTTGGTCAGGAGAAATCAAGTTGTTAATTGCAGTTAAAGTCATCAGAAGACTAAAATTCAACCAGTAATAGAATGTGCAGCTCTACATATGAGATAAATATTTTTTCCAGTGCATCAACCTTTTTGTCAAAAGAAATTAGTCAGACCTGCCCTCCTCCCGCAGCCCACCGCAGCTCCTTCCCTTCTCTGCTTCCTCTCCCGCCCCACCCCTGGTGCAAGGGACGACTGGCTACCGGCTCTGCGTGTGCTCAGCTCTGATGGTATGAAATTCAGCTGCAACATCATAAAAGCATCCAGAGATTTTGCTCTCAAGGAAACCATGTTTTCTTTGTTTTAAATCCCAGATGCCTGCGGGAGAACAAAAGAAAACCTGGTAATGTAGGAACCTAAAACGATCCAGCAGAAATTATAATGATGATGTTTTTTTCTTCTTTTTCTTTCTGAGGAAGAAAAATCCTTGTGAGAGTTCCTCCTACAGATCAGTATGATGCAGCACTCAGGCTGCTCCTCCTTCTTCTTTGACTTCTCCAGAAACTTCATATCCCCACAAAGTACACGTTATGTAAAACTGAGTTGACTGAACTGCCTGTGGTGCTAGCAGGAGTTTGCATCTCTGTTTTATTAGTTAGTGTGCACTTAGCTGAGGATTAGTGGAAGCTGCTAGTTTTATCAGTATTGAAATTACACCTCCTCAGCTACTAGGGATATAGTAAATTCATGCTTACAGAGCCACCTTGACCTTGCCTTCCATCCCATCTGCACCCCTGCCCCCCTTCACAGCACCCACTGCAGTGGGTGGCCAACAGGAGGGGAGCGAATGGGCTCTGAGGGAAGTCTCTCTCTCCTTCTTCCTCTCTCCCTCTCTCCATCTCTCTGCCTCTGTCTCTGTCTGTCTCTGTCTCTGTCTCTGTCTCTGCCTCTGTCTCTCTCTCTCTCTCTCTCACACACACACACACAGAGACAGAAAACACATACATATCACACACTCATGAAAGCACATTTTCTGTGACAATACCCCACTCTGAGGAGCTCCCATAACCAACCCTTGAAATGGGTCCTTCACAGGAGGGCAGGTGGAGGGAAACTACAGTCCCACAGTTTCTGAGGAACTTATTCTCTAAAAGATGAGCTGTGCTCCAAATCAATGAGTGGGTCCATGTTCTTTGTCCCAGGACTCATTCCCAACTCAGCATCCTTTCTTTCTGGCCACACAGTTGCCTCTCTTGGACAGTCTGCGTTTTCTCGCTCTGGGTGCTGTGAAAGATCTCCTCTGGCTGGAAACGGCAGCAACCTGATTGAACCAAAGCTGGTCTGCTCACTTCTTCTTTTTCATAGACGCACAGAAACTAGAGTCTCTCCAAGGAACTGGGTTTGCAGAAAGAGCTAAATAACAGTTCCTAAGACTTTGATGAGAGTTGAGCAGCTTTCCAGGTTCTGCACGATCTAACAGATGACTGACCAGGCACCCTGACAAGAACCCCAATGCAGCAATTTCACCATCCAAGACCAAGACTCAGCCACCGCCCTCCAAAGACCCCACCTTTGCTTACATGGACTGCTTGTGTTTTGATGGTAAGTTATCAACTTTGATTTATTTGACAGCTTTTCAAACTCATTCATTACAACAAAATGTCTGCTTTTCAAATACAAAAAAAAAAAATACATAGAATTTCTAAATGAAATTTTTAAGTTTTTGTAATGCAAATTCCTTTTGTGATCTAGCATGCTAGTTGGAAAAGTCAGTGTTTCACGATTCCAACTTTCTTTTGCAAAGAGCTCATCATATTCTGCTCTCTGGAGTCGCTGCTGGCTGTCTTTTCCCAAAGTTGAATCACATTCAGCTAACCATGAGGAAATTTTAAGTTGGGAATTGCCTGCCAATGAAACCCATATGTAATCTCAAATTCTGATTTTGATCATTAGTTTCAGTTTTTCCACTAAGTAAATCTTTATACCAGAATGTTCATAAGGCGATCCTGAGGTACCATTGCCATAATCGTGCAGCCCCAGGGGTTGAGACCAGGGTGGTTCTGGGCTGAAGTTTAGCTCTGCCCCTAACTGGCTGTGTGACCTGCAGTAGATACTTCCTTATATGAAGCTCAGATTGCAGCTCTGCCATTTGGTTTGAGTGAGGATTACATATGCTAAATGAAGGATGCGTCATTTAATCCCTGGGACATGACTAGCACTCAGTGAATATTAACCCATATCATCCTCCATCCCTTCAAGCTTAAAAGAAATTGAACTTATACCATGAACAGAAAATCAGACTGGCACAAGACTTCTCACCAAAAAGACTGATGCTAGTAGAAAACAGAGCTACCCTTTCATCCTTTCATATTCTAAAACATTTTAACCTAGCATTCTACACCTGGCAAGTTAGTTTCAAGGTATGTCGATGTCCCTGCCCCCTCCTGAAAGCCCAGCAGGCACACAATGGGGCTGGGCAACTTTGAGCTGACTGTCCACTGCTGCAGTGAGGAAGATCTACTCCCTAGTGGCCCGTGGGCCGCTCTACAGAAGGACGTTGGGAGAGTTCTTGCAGGATTCAGGTTGTGTTAAGTGATTTTGTAGAAAGATCAAGGAAACGGGTGTCTTGGTACTGTCAAGAGATAATAATTACTCTGTGACTAGTTATTTCAATGATGTTTATCTAGGAGTTGGGTGAAGTGGAACAAGAGAGGTCTAAAATTTAACTGAACTAATTATAACTTCTTTATGTTGCCAAGAAAGGATAATGTTGTTTTTCAATGTCAGATGGTCATCTGGAGTCTGGTTCCTTCATCATTCACTAGCAACTTTTCATCACCAAGGGCCAATTTCTAATCTCACTCTTTCTGAATCTATTTATTGTAAACAAGCAGGTGGCAAAATCCCGCATTCCTCTGACCTTCACCAACCTGCAAATCTGTGAGCCCAGAGACTTTGCGCCTGATACCACACTGAAAGGGCATTCCATGCAGAATGCAAGTCCTCGAGGGATGGCACCATCCACACCATCCTTACCTTCCCATGGCCTATGGAGATCTGTCCTGGGAATGGCCACAGCAACTTGTGCCTCTCCTTTCCCTGAAGCTCCACCTCTGGTATTGGTGTTCAAAATCAAAAGCATTGCTGAAAGCAGACAGCCACCCAACAGGGCAACTCTTGGGGTCCAAACGTGAGATTAGAATATAAATTTCCACAGATAGGGGTAAGGCTTCTGTTGGGAAACACTTAATCCTGAAGTGTTTGGTTGCTGACCACAGCATCAGTTTTCTCTTCCTGATCACAGCCCTGTTCATGAAGAATCTCCTCCCTGTATCTCAGTGCATAGTCAGACAGCAGCCTTGGCCAAGAGCAGGCTTATGGTCCAAAGTCTGTCAACAAGAAGTTCCTTTTTAGGATCCAACTCCAGAAGAAGGAGCAACTAGCCCAGGTCTTTCCAAGGATGGGCTGCTCTTGCTTCAGATCTGCCTGTTTGTACAAGTGGTTCCCCAGCTTTCCCTCAATGCTGAGTCCCAGTCCTGACTCAGTTAGCTTTGGCTACGGAGAACTAATGAATACTAACTAGGCTCACAGAGACTTTGCATATGAAAGGAAGGAAGGAGAGAGTGATTTCTTTTTATTTCCCAGTGTGTGATGAGAGATGATACCCACATGTCTGTTCCTATGAAGACAGAACTGGAGACAGCAAAGGAGGAGGAAGCAGGTCTAGTCTGTACCCAGGACTCCAATTCACCGTGTGCCACCAGAATTCCTGAGGGACATGGCATGCGGCAATGACTTCACTATCCGCAGTTATTTAAATCAACTTCATCATTTAAAAAAAACAAGAAAAGAAAATCATTGACAGATTATGGTACGGTAACCATCTCAAGTAACAAATCCACTAATGTAACTCATCATTTTCCACATCACCAAATGGTTTTAATATTTGAGTTTGAGAACAGTGATCCTAAATGAGTAGGTGAACACAGTTAAAAATCATCTTATACTGCTAATTCTACAATAAGAAAGAAAAAGAAAGAAATTAAATTTTCCATAGAACCATTTCATGTATAGCTGCTTGACAAAGAAGGGGGCTAAGAGTCAAGACTAGGTTACCACAATAAATGCATAATATAAGCAGTGTGTCCAGCAGAATGAGAAGGTGTGATAAATGTCTTACACAAGGCGGGAGGTTGAAGATTCCAACCAGAAATGAAGAAGCTGCTAAAATGTCTTCATATCTGCTCTATGTAGAAATAAATACAGTACAGGTAGAAACAAATGAGGATGATCTCACTGGTGCTGGGAATCTGAGACGAGGGAGACGATATTCAAGTAAAGAATATTCAATTATGGTTGGGAAATTTTGCATAATGAAAGGACCAGAAAAAGTAAAATAAATTAGACATTGAAACTTTTGAGAGGCATGAGGGTGCGGGAGAAAGGAACCAACCCTCGTGCGCCTTGGATGGGACTGAAGATGGCTGCAGGCACTGTAGAAACACGGCGGCAGTTCCTCCAGGGTTAAAAGCTGAGCTTCTGCCTGACTTGGGATCCTTCTGCTGATCCAGAAATGAAATCAGTCTGTGGAAGAGACGTGTGCACTGCTGTGTTCGCTACAGCAGTGTTCACAGCGCCAAGGTGGGGAAGCAGCCTGCAGGTCTGTGAAGGGATGCAGAACGGAACTGTGGCCCTTATGTGCAGGGCAGTGTCATTTGGCTGTGGAAAGAAAGAAGTACCATTGGTGGAGAGCATGAAACCATGTGAAACAAGCCAGGCACAGAGTGAAAAATGTATGATCCCATTAAAAGTGCAATCTAAAAAAAAAAAAATCAGCCACACCAGAACAGAGGAAGGAATTGTGGCAAACAGGGAGATGTAGGACAGGGGCGCACACAGGTGGTCAAGGAACAGCAAGGAGTCCGCAGAGATAAAGGATGACACGAAGACTGGTTAGTGACACTGTATTGCATACTGGAAATGTGTCGAAAGAGTAGGCGTAAGTGGTCTATGACCCAAACACACATATGCTCACATGGACACACACACACACACACACACACACACACACACACACACAGGTAATGCTGGAAGGCAATGAAATGATTATTTTGCTTAACTCTGTGTGTGACTCATTTCATTACACACATGTGTATCAAAAGAGCATTTTGTGCCAGGTGTGGTGGTGCATGCCTTTAATCCCAGCACTCAGGAGGCCGAGGCAGGAGGATCGTTGTGAGTTCAAGACCAGCCTGGGCTACAAAGTGAGTTCAAGGCCAGCCTGAACTGCATAGCAAGACCGTGTCTCAAAAAAAATAGGACTGGGGATTTAGCTCAGTGTCCTAAGTGCCTGCCTGGTAGGTCGTCAAGGTTGTGAGTTCAATCCCTGGTACAAAAAAAAAAAAAAAAAAAGCATGTTGCGTATCTTAGTTAATAAAAATTTGGGGAGAATACTCATAAAATCAGAGGAATTATAATTCATCAAACTATATAGAAATATTCTTTTCTGAGTAATACAGCCAACTAAAATCAACTGTCCTCTCAAATAAAACAAAGACAATATAGGCTACAAAACTAAAACATTATCACTTTTATCACATTCTAAGCATGAGAAATACTCTTGGGGATTTATGAATAAAGATTGGTAATAAATTGCTTTTTTTGGGGAAAAAAACTATAAGATGGATTCTGATTTTAGAATGTAAGTGATAGTCATGACGTTGCACTGTAGGCTGTACTCAGAATATCAGAGATGGCGTGGAGCTGGCTGGCAGGCTGTACGGTGAAGGGAAACAGCTCTGTGAACTCAAGCTCACGGTGTGTGCAGTGGAGAGGCACCCTGCCCAGGCCCCGGCTCTGCGCAGATCTCCAGGGCAAATTCAAAAGGTCCCTGGAGTCTGAGGCATCACACTTTGCTATATTGGGATTGAAAGGGTTTGGATAGCACTCACCTCTGTTTAGGGTTTTTGCTTTAAAAAATTAAGTAGGCAAACTTATAGTAGACAGGAATTAAATTTAACGAATGAAACTTCCTCTCCTTACCTTCTGTGTTTCTATTGCAGATGGAATGTGGGTAGGAGAGAGAAGGCCCAGAAATTCTGCCTCCCACAGCCAAAGAAGCCCCAGCGGAAGGACGCACAGTGGCCCCACGGTGGGCACAGGCGACAGGAGGGCTGTGGAGATTCTGAGATAGTTCACATGGGCTCCAGTTTGGGTCGAGAGCTGAGGGGCCCTGAAACTGACTTCCTGCCCCAAACCAGGCAGCCAGTTAAAGGTGAGCCCCTCACACCTGTTCCCGATCCTACAGCAAGGGACAGGACACACAGATGGGTACAACGATCGGAATCTCACTCTACATTGAAAAACTGATTTTATGTTTGGCAAAATTGCCCCCTTAATCATGTGTGCTTCAATTATGTGTATGTAGGTATACACATATAACTGTATGTATGTATATGTGTGCAAGATAGATAACTATGCTACTAATTCTCTGTTAGTTCATTAAAAAGAACACTTTGTGCTGTCATTGACTGACTGATCATTTTTTATGCCTGGATCTTGTAACCTGAACAACAACTTCTAAGATAACTATATGCAATATATTAACTAGTGTTGATTTCTTGCTATTTTTTTCTTTTGAAATTCTGTATTATTTCTATCCTTTTTTCTGTTTTGCTTTTTTGAAATTAAAAAAAATCATGTATCCTTTAAATATCCTATCTGTAATCACAGAATATCTTTGCCTACACAGTTCTCACGGGGATGAGACAAAGATTCATGCACTCTAGATAGCACTTTTCCTGGGAGAAAGGAATGGCACAAAAACCAGGACTTTTCCTAAACTGCAAATGAAATATTGACTTCCCTGAAAGTATGTGTGGGAATACTGTCACCTTCCAGCACACCACCTGCATAGAATAGCATCCGTTTTAAAGTCACTTGCATGGAGGACATCTGGAAATTTCTCTCAGTAACTGAGCGCGCTCTAATTGTGCACCTGACATGTGGCTCCCGATGCGATCTGAGGGGAGGGTGGGAACACATCAGGGGACTGAAACGTGGCACAGGCCTGGCTGATGACGAGGCGTGGAACTGCTGGTTTATGTCCCTGAGATGAGGAGCTCACATATAAAGAATGAATAAAACAAAATTCGGTCCCCCATGAATAACATTGCCCTACAGCCTGTGTTTGGTTTGCTGTTATGATGCATGCTGGTTTTTTATTTGAACACGGAGGCATTTCTCTGTGCTGACAAAGGACCACTGGGTGTCTGTGGTCCATCAGAGACCCCCCCTCCCTGGTTTGACCACTGGACCTGCATGTCTGTCCCCGTCACCCCACTCAACACCGGGGAAGCTCCTGAGACCTTTTGCCAAGGTGAGGAGATGCGATGTCACTTGTGGGAGTTTGCCCAAAGAAGACTCTGCTGCCTGGAGTCCTGACTGCCTCTCTGTCCTCCAGCTGCCTGTTCACCAGCCTGGGCATGGGACACATGCAGTGCACACGCTTCCCTGGGCTGCCCGCTGTCAGACCCAGTCAGGCACCTGATCCCCCACCTGAAACCCTCTGCTAAGTCCCGAGAACTTCCACTCATCCTGATTCTCAGTCTTTCATAATGTCAGTTCCTTTGAATTCCTCAGAATCAATAATAACATTCCTGTCTTCTTTAAGAATTAGACTTTCCCGCAGCAGAACTGCCATACAAATTCTACCAGTCTTTCAATCTGGGTTCAAAAATTCTACCTGCTTTCTTCATGGAAGATGTTACGATCTCTGCAGCAGAAATTCTCTACATATCTTTTTGATACTCTCTCT